>QKYT01000949.1:19258-31272 GCA_003550305.1 Glomus cerebriforme | reverse complement strand
GAATTCGTATTTCATATTTCGAGACCAAACTGCAAATAAAAAAAATAGTTAATTAATAAAATAATTAAATATTTAGTTAAATAAAATTTAATAATCATTAAAAAAAATAGAAAGAAACTTCCCGATTTACCTTTCAACGTAGCATCAATTATCGATTCCTGCAGCACGATTCGCTTCAAATTCGTATTTCGTATTTCAAGACCAAACTGCAAATAAAAAAACAGTTAATTAATAAAATAATAAAATTATTTTAATTAAATAAAATTTAATAATCATTAGAAAAATAGAAAGAAACCCCCAATTTACCTTTTGGCATAGGACGAATTATCAATTCCCGCAGCACGTTTCACTTCGAATTCCCATTTTGAGACCAAGCTGCAAAAAAAAATTAAATAATTAATAAAATAATTAATAAAATAAATAATTAGTTAATAATTAATAAAATTTAAAAATAATCAGAAAAATAGAAAAAAAATACCTTTCAGCTAATCGATTCCTGCAGCATGGTCCACTTCGAATTCCCATTTCGAGACCAAGTTGCAAAAAAATAAAAATAATTAATTAATTAATAAATAAAAAATAATTAATTAGTTAATAAAATTTAAGAAAAAACCTCCGATTTTACCTTTTGGCACAGTACGAATAAATGATTCGCGCTGTTAGTATGGAACACTACTGTGCTGATTTACTGTGCCATACTGTGCCACTCTATGATCATGATTTCCATGATCACTGTGATCTTAATGATAGTAGTGATATTAATAATCTTAGTGATAGTTAAGATAGTTAGGATAGTAAAGATCTTTATTATATTTATTATAGTTATTATATTTATTATAGTTATTATATTTATTATATTTAAGATAGTTAATATCATTTTATTATATTTTATTTTTGTATAAATATCCTGAGAATTTTATTAAGTTCTCCTTAGTTCTTGTAACTTCAATTGAATAATAAAATAACTTTTACCTATAAAAATTTATATCGTTTACCAATTAAAGAGCGAACTGTACTCAACCAACATAAAATATTGTTACCTCTATCGTTATAAACTTAATTAATTTTTCATTTCCGAAATTAAGAAGAAAAGTTAAAGATAAAGGAATCAAGAATACGATTAGACGTAATAGCGCAATACGGTTTGCTTCAAATTCTATTTCGTATTTCGTATTTTGAGACCAAACTGCAAAATAAAAAAAAGTAATTAATATATTAATAAAATAATTAAATATTTAAATAAAAAATAATTAATTAGTTAATAAAATTTAAGAAAAACCCCCAATTTACCTTTCAGCGTAAGACGAATTATCGATTCCCGCAGCACGTTTCGCTTCAAATTCCCATTTTGAGATCAAGCTGCAAAAAAAATAATTTAATTAATTAAAATAAATAATTAACTAAATAAATAATTAATAAAATAATTAATAAAATAATTAATAAGTTAGTTAATAATTAATAAAATTTAAAAATAATCAGAAAAATAGAAAAAAAATACCTTTTAGCGTAATCGATTCCCGCAGCACGATTCGCAGGAAATAAAAAAATTAATTTTTTAAAAAGAAATTACCGATTCGGTGCAGCATGACGCAAAAATTTTGCCAGTACTAGCCTAATTTTCTTTAATTTTAATAAAATTGATCATATGATTTTTAATCAATTGTATTGATCGGTAACTACCGATTTTAAGACAATACCATATTGTTTATTTATTTTTTTTTTTTAAAAAAAAAAATAGTAGTAATTTTTTTTTTTGCACTATATAAACAACTCTTGTTCGCGAGGTAAAATTTTTTGCCTCCCTCTAAATCTAAATATAAATATAAATCTAAATCTAAATATAAGTTGAAATATAAATATAAGTCTAAATATAAATATAAATATAAATATAAATATAAATTAATAAATATGAATATATAAATAATAAATATATAAAATGGCAGGACATTTGAGATAATACAAATTACCAAAAAAGGAGATTTTTTTTAGAAAAAGGAAATTGTTTTGGAAGATCATGTTACACACGCATAGTTAAATTTTTTTTTTATCATAACACTGGATCTTCCTTTATTATAGTATGTTAAAAATTATAAACTTTGCAAAGATGAAAATTTTTTTAAGGTCAGAATTATGATAATGCAGTCAATTACTATAATTAAGTAATAAAATACTGAATGGCATTATTAAAAATAATAAAAAAAATAAAAAAGGAAAGATCTATATGACAAAATAAGATGGATATAGAAATTTCAAATATTTTATATCATAACTAGTGTAGCATTATGCCTCACATATTGTAAGTATTTTTGGTATGATTTTAAAATTGAAATTTTTGTAAGTTTTTATTAAAATTATAAAAAAAAAAATTGATGATTCTTAAATAAAATAAATGGTTTTTAAAAAATAGTTATTGTTTGGTTTATTAGGAACATGTGGGATTTAAGTGACCAATATTTTTATAGGACCCAAAATATATATATAGGGTTTTGAATTTTTTACTAATAGCTCTATGCAAGGGTTTTTTATATGATTGCTACACAAAATTAGTACTTAATCGTGAAAAACAAGCAAATTAATCATCTGACCTCTAGTTATTTTTTGCTAATAGTAAAATTCTTTTGACCCTCATACATATATTTCTGAGTCCTAGTGAACTACATTTTCACAATTGTAAATAATAATTGCAGTGGCTCCTGATAACAAATTCTTGCATTTTTGTGTGACAGCAGTTATGGTGCCCACTATTTGAGAATACAATATAACGTACATTAGACATTAGAAAAAAAAGTTATTTATGCATATTCTCAAGAAAATATTGTAGTCTGAATTATCAAAGAGAACGAATAAAAGTTTTCA
Source organism: Glomus cerebriforme (assembly GCA_003550305.1). Lineage (NCBI taxonomy): Eukaryota > Fungi > Glomeromycota > Glomeromycetes > Glomerales > Glomeraceae > Glomus > Glomus cerebriforme. Next base: position 28,416 of record QKYT01000949.1, on the reverse strand, counting down.
ATGTAATATTTATTTCTCATATAAGAAATTTGCTATGACTTTAGAAAATTAAAAATTCACTAAGAAAATCTAACTGCAGTTGTAATTAATTAGTTCTCGAAAATGGTTACTAATTAAAAATAAATTTTGAGTCCTTCGACTACAACTTTCATAGAAACAGAGATCAATAGAGCCGCATTTTTCTAGCTAAATACATCCTTATTAGACTTAAAATTAAACAAATCTCAAGATTTCATTTCTTCACTTTTAACTATATACAGTATATACAATAATAAAGATTTTAGTGCAACATTTAAAATAATGATACAATTAAATTAAATAAAGTATTAGAAACTTACTGCATAAATCATCTAAATCATCTAAATTTTTCAATTCTGGCGTCAAATTATCATCATCTTTCACAGAAAAATTTACGTAAATTAATATGACAATATACAAAAATAAATTTATATTATAAATTATACAAATGCTGTATATACATACCTTCGATTAATTCAATCCCAACACTTATTCTTTTAAATTCGTCCAATACTTCAATAATAATTGGTCTTTGTTCTGGCTCCTGATTCCAGCAATTTTTGTATAGATTTTCATATTCATTAGGAGTATCTGGAATTGTAACTTCACGAATACCATTATTAATAGCAAATGCAAGTGCAGCTTTATCACTATTACTAGTACTTGTTTTGAATGGAGGGTATCCACTAGAAATTTCCCACATTAATACACCAAGGCTATAAATATCTGAAGCTTTAGTATATGGAAAATTTGGATTTAAAATACGTTTTGGTTCCATATAAGCAATAACGCCAAAATTACCCATATAAGCTGTTGAATTTTGATTATTTTGAGCTTTTGAAATACCAAAATCTGTAATTTTGGCATTATTTTCATGAATAACTATATTCTTAGCATGCTAAATAAAAAAAAAATTATTACTTGTAACTGATCAGTTATAATAATTAAATAATTAATAATACTTACAAGATCTCTATGTAAAATATCTTCATTATGTAAGTAATTTAAACCTTCTGCAATTTGAAATGCTAATTTCTTCTTATCATCCCAAGCCAAATTCTCAAAATTATTTTTGAGATAATTTTGAAGATCTCCACCATTAGCATATTGCATTATAAGACAGTATTCATTAGTTATGTGATCTAAAAAAATAGGTTCATAAGTAATTAAATAATAAAAATAATAAAAAAATAGGGTTAATTACCTAAACTAATGCCATAGCAATGTATAATTCTGTCACTACAATTGAGTTGTAAGTGAACCTTTAATTCATGAATAAATGCATCTAATAAACTATGTTTAATATTAGTTGTATTTGTCAATTTTTTACAAATAACAAAATTATTTGTTTTGGCCCAAAATGCTTTCGTAATATGTCCAAATCCTCCTGTATGAAGTGGTACTGCATTTGTTAATTCATCACGAGGTATTAACTTAACTTTTTCATATTTCAAGGCATTTTTAATCCATTCAGTATTATTGCTTACATTTTTTTCTCGTTTAAACCATTCAAATGCCTTAACATTATCTTCAATATCTTTAGTACCAGTTTCATATTCATAATGTTGCATAAAATCATATCCATTCTCTATTACTCTTTTATACCAATAAAAGGCATACTTTTCATCCTTTTCAACTCCTATTCCATATTCATAAAAAGAAATAAGTTTAATTTGTGCATCACTACATCCTTGTTCAGCAGATTTTTTAATCCATTTAAATGCTTTGCCATAATCTTTTTCAATACCAATTCCATTTTCATAAAAAATACCAAGCTCATTTTGCGCACTACTATATCCTTGTTTGGCTGATTTTTCAAACCATTCAAATGCCTTAGTGTTATCTTTTTTAATGCCAATTCCATTTTTATAATATAGACCTAATTTGTATTGTGCGACTTTATTATTATTTTCTGCTGCTTTATGATACCAATAAAAAGCTTTAACTTTATCTTTTTCAATGCCAGTTCCATTTTCATATAAAATACCAAGTTCATTTTGTGCATCACTATATTCTTGTTCAGCTGATTTTTTAATCCATTCAAATGCTTTAACATAATCCTGTTCATTATTAATTCCACTTTTATAACATAAACCTAAATTATATTGTGCAACTTTATTTCCATATTCTGCATCATTTTCAATATATGTCCCATTCATCCCATTTTCATAAAAATGAAGTCTCTTTTGTGCTTGACTATATTCTTGTTCAGCTGATTGTTTAATCCATTTAAATGCTTTAGTATTGTCTTTTTCAGTACCAATTCCATATTTATAACATAAGGCTAAATTATATTGTGCAACTTTATTATTATTTTCTGCCGATTTTTGATACCAAAAAAAAGCTTTAGCTTCATTTTTCTCACCAATTCCATTTTCATAAAAAAAGCCAAGTTTATTTTGTGCATCATAACATTCTTGTTTAGCAGATCTTTTAATCCATTCAAATGCTTTAATTTCATTTTTTTCAGTACCAGCTCCACATTCATAACATGTACCTAAATTATATTGTGCAAATTCATTTTCATTTTTTGCTGACTTTTTATACCAATAAAAAGCTTTAGCTTCATTTTTCTCAACACCAATTCCATTTTTATAAAAAAAACCAAGTTTATTTTGTGCATTGCTATGTCCTTTATCAGCTGATTTTTTAATCCATTCGAACGCTTTAACATTATCTTTTTCAGTGCCAATTCCTTTTTTATAACATAAACCCAAATTATATTGTGCAAATTCATTTTCATTTTCCGCTGCTTTTTGGTACCAATAAAAAGCTTTAGCTTCATTTTTCTCAACACCAATTCCATTTTCATAAAAAATACCAAGCTCATTTTGTGCATTACTATAACCTTGTTCAGCAGATTTGCTGACCCATTCAAATGCTTTATCATTATTCTGTTCATTATTAATTCCATTTTTATAAAATAGACCTAAATTATATTGTGCATATTTATTTTTGTTATTTGCTGCTTTTTGATACCAATTACAAGCATTAGTTGTGTCCTTTTCAATGCCAATTCCATTTTCATAAAAATGACCGAGTTTACTTTGTGCATTACTATATCCCTGTTCAGCTGATTTTTTAAACCATTTAAATGCTTTAACATTATTTTTTTCAATACCAATTCCATTTTTATAACATAAACCCAAATTATGTTGTGCAGTTTTATATCCACTTTTTGCTGATTTTTGATACCAATAAAAAGCCTTAATGTCATTTTTTTCAACGCTAATTCCTTTTTCATAATAAAATCCAAGTTTATTTTGTGCATTACAATATCCTTGTTTAGCTGATTTTTTTAACCATTCGAATGCTTTGTTATCGTTATTTTCAACACCAAATCCTTTTTCATAACATAAACCCAAATTGTATTGTGCATATTTATTTTCATTTTCTGCTGCTTTTTGAAATAAAAATACTTTTTCAATTCCATTTCCGTTTTTATAAAAAAGGTTAAGTTTATTTAATGCTTTACTATATCCTCGCTCAGCTGATTTTTTAATCCATTCGAACGCTTTAACTTTATCTTTTTCAGTGCCAATTCCTTTTTCATAACATAAACCCAAATTATATTGTGCAAATACATTTTCATTTTCTGCTGCTTTTTGATACCAATAAAATGCTTTAATCTCATTTTTTTCAGTACCAGTCCCATTTTCATAGCATGAGCCTAAATTATATTGTGCATCTTTATTTTCATTTTCCGCGGCTTTTTGATACCAATAAAAGGCTTTAACACAATTCTTTTCAACACCAGTTCCATTTTCATAACATAAACCCAAATTGTATTGTGCGTTTACATCTCCGATTTCTGCTGCTTCATAATATGAATTAAAATTTTTTGTGTGAATTTCACTTTTATAATGAATATTAACGTCCATTTTATTCTTATTCAAATGACATTTTTTAAAGAATTTTAAATTCAATTTATCATTTTGCGAATTATTTATAGGATTTGTAGATCGTAAAACAACATAATGTAACACAATGTCTTTCAGGTAAATATTATTCGTTCACAAATATTCTGTAAATCTTCGCACATTTCCACATATGTTGCACATCTTCTGTACCACACTACACAATATTCAAACTTAATGGTTTTGCAGATTAAAACAAGATCGAAATTTAATGAAATTTTAATACTTTTAATTATAATAATAATAAAATTTGTTTTACAAATAATTTGAACATAATGCATCACATTAGACTTCGATCTCAACTTTAGATTTCAGGATAAAAGAATTTAAATTAAAACGTTAATGCATATAGCATAAATGTAAATTACTTCCAGAACAGGTAATATTTTAAATTATTGAGCATTTAACCGTTTGGCCAAGGTCATTTGGCCAATTGGCCATTTGTTATATCTGTTATACCATAATGCGACCATGCCAATCATTTGTCATTCCTAATTTTTTGTTACGAGTAGAGGATGTACCAAACCGGTTTTGGACCCGGTTTTTCAGACAATTTTTCCAAATAAGGAAATTAGGTATAACGACGTAATTTGGGCCAAATTCATAGTGCTGGCTCGAAAAATACGAAAATTTTCTAATAAAAAAGAGAACTTTTTTTCATAATTGCATGATTATTAGTAGAGTTAGCATTTGCTCGGCTCGAATTATGTAAATTTATTATGTTTCAATATTGATCATAATTTTTTATAATTTATCATGATTTATCAGATATAATTATATAATTTCAATAATTTCTCATGATTTCTTAATAATTATCTCGTAATTTCATTTCTATAACTCTCAATAATTATCATAATTTCATAATTTCTCATAATAATTTCTCATAATTTCTCATAATTAATTGCTCATAATTTCTCGTAATAATTTCTCATAATTTCTCATAATGTTTCATAATTATCATAATTTCTTATAATTTAATAATTCCTCAATAATTTCTAAAAATAATATTTATAATTATGGCTAGTATTTGACCTGAATTACGGTACCTACACAGGAAATTTTCATAATTCAGGTGCGCAAATCGGATTTGTGTAAAACTGGTTTAAAACGGGTTGATTTGTTTAAGCCCGATTTGAAAAAACACAACTGGTTCCTTGGGTTTATAAATAGAGTTTAAACATTTCTGAGGTTTTTATATGCTTATACTTACGCATATACTTTAATTTTTTATGGATAGAGGTTAAATATATAGGAATGGCTAATATAATTGAAACCACTTGTAAAATATTAGTCATAATTATTTTGGTAAGAAATATGTGGCTTTACTCTTTTTTTTTTATCTATTGTTTTTTTAGGTCGTAAATATTCTTTTAAAATTAATCGCAAAATTACAACTTATCAGTAAGTTTGTATTGATTGGAAAAAAGTATTATAATTATTTTTATTATTTATCATTATTAGTTTTTTTTTTCTGACTTAATTAAATCAATATTTAACAAGATAATTTTTAATATATAATATAACAGATATAAAATTACTTTTTTAGATTTCTTTAATCATCAACTTATCTATAGTTAATATTGTATAGCACGTTTTGCTTAAACATCACCCTAGTTGATGTAAATAATTATTGGTATAATAAAAATTCTAAGTTCATTGTTAATAACAAGTCAAATAATTTACTATCATTAACATCTGAATTATTAAAAATTTAATACTAAGAAATTAATGGTTTGTTACTAATGCCCCGCACGAGCCAAGCCAGCTTCCAGCTCTGAGTCAGATGTATCGAGCCGAGCTGAACCACGGCTCGTTCGAACTAAGCTTTGACGCAGCTCGTTTGAGGTGACTCACGAGCTATGAGCTGGCTCGCGAGCTAAATAATTTTGATTTTTTTTTTATTGGCAATATGGATATACTGAGCAGAGATCGAAAATTTGTTATGCACAGATCATCAATTTATCTGCGCAAAATTCAATATTTCCAGCTCGACTCGGTTCGAGCCAAGTCACCTTAAGGCTCAGCTCGAGGTAGGTTGAAACGAGTCAGGCTCGATCGTGCTAATCGAGCTGAGCCGGCTCAAATTTTAGTAGCTTTATTTGTTACTACTTAATTGTAAACTATAACTCATTATTCGGTTAAATTAAGAAGTTTAAAATTGCAAAATAAATTTTAAATTATATTTTCTTAATTCTTAGAAAAAGATGGTATTATCAAATAAATTTATGTAATCACTTTTTGGTTGAAATATGGACTGAATTGGATATCAAAAAAAAAGTATTTACGGTTGAATAATGCTACAAACGCCTACAGTATATGTAAACATAAAAATTGTTGCTTCTTTTCTTTCTGTGGGTTCATACATTCATTATAAAGAAAGTAAAGTAAAAGTTGATGGGAAAAATTGAATTTGAGTAGCTATTTACTGTATATGATCATTTCTTAAATATTGTAATAAAAAAAATAAATTTAGAAATATTGATCCTATATAATCTGAAACACTTCACATTCTTCCATGGTAAAGTTATTTTCAGTATTTCTAATTAGAATTTTTTTACAATAATTCCCTAAAATATCATTTGTCGTAAGATCTCCTAAACCAAATGATGGACCACTATAAAATTGTTATATATAGCAAACATTTTAACCATTATACGACTTAAATACAATTTTCAATTCTATCATTAAAAGTGAATATAAAACTGTCTTTAGTAGTAATGTATACGTTATCAGATTTCCATTCAATGGGATTATATCCTCCAAGAATTTCATTACTATCTTTCACCTTAATAATTGTTAAGTACGAGATTGATTATCACAAATTTCATGAAATTTTCTGCATGCAAGCCCATCACGAGATCCGCGAAATAATAATTTAAATTCATACGAAGAGGATAATCTATCTGTAATTTCTAATCTATCAATCCATTTCGAGATCAATTCAACATGTTATGTAATAATTTTTAAATCAACAGTTCTTAAGTTAATTTCTTTATTTATATCTTATATGAGGTTTTGATCTTTGTTTTATCTTGCTATCAGGATCTAAAAGATTTAAAAATTCTTTCACTAACTCACTACGTAATTCCTTGGGTAGTATTTTTCTATAAGGGTATACTTTATCTGAAAATTCTTTAGAAGTTAAATTGTAAAATCTAACAAACGGAATACATTGTTGTAAAGTATTTTTCAAAGTATTGAAATCTTCTTTTGAATAATTTGTGATGTCGGAGGGAAGTTCTGGATTTTGAGCAATTCCCCGTTTAAATACATTCTCCCAAACTTGAATATCGCTCATTTGAAGATTATCATTTTGAATAATTGAAGCTAAAAGCTTCTCTGGAATTGAAGATAAATTTGATGAGATAAGTATTTTATCTGGCTCTTTGGAAATTAAATCATTACAATATTTTTGAAGATCTAAGAAACAAAACTTGTTTGATATATCAAATTAAAATTCTTCTCTAACCAGATTGTTTTGTTTTTAATTAAAAATGGTTGTAAGTATATAATCAACCCCTGAAGACCAAGTTCACTAGATGCAAATAGTACTTTGATTATATCAGAATATCAGAATTATCATATTCTTTCAAATGAAGTTTTCTAGCTTAAATTATTTAAAAATTATTGATTTAATAATTTTAATAAAACAATTATCAATTTTTAAATACTAAAATTATTAATTTTTAGTAAATTAGATAATAAATCCAATAAAAAATCCGCCATAAATATATCTAAAATAAATAAAATATATATTTTTAAAACATTCTATTAAAAAATAGAAACTATTTACTATTTAATAATTTTAATAATTTATTACCTCAAAATTATTTGAAAAGCTCCAGATGAAACAGTTGGTAATTTAATATGTGTTAAAGTACCATCATTTTTCTTTTATTAGTTGACAAAATTCTTCGCAAATAAGGAGAACGATAATATAAAATAACCATATGAGCACAAAATACTTTTACATAAGGATCATTACCAANTTCTATAGTAATATCATAATATTTTTCATCATTTAAAATTTCAATGATAATTTTGATAAAAGTTCATTATCAACCATTTTATTATTATTGTAAGTAAAAAATAAAATAGCAGACAGAGAATTAATCTAATTTGTCGAAGCTTGCTTTACAGAAACTTCCAATTTTCATAAATATGTTAGCTATATTACTGATAGATAGCAGTTATATATTCAACATATTNGCATAAATGTAATATTAATAACATATGAATAACATATTTTTGTAATATCTNTAANATATGNTAGATTTCAAATTTAAATTAGTAAATTTNTAAATATTTTTGTAATATCAATAACATATGAATAAAACATTTCTGTAATATCTTTATTATATTTCAAATTTTTAATATTTTGTAATATTAATAAAATATGAATAAAATATTTTTATAATACCAATAATATATAAATAAATATTTTTGTAATATCTCTATCATATTTTAAATTTCAAATATTTTGTAATATTAATAACATATGAATAAAATATTTTTGTAATACCAATAACNTATGAATAAATATTTTGTAATATCTTTATTATATGTTAAATTTTAATATAATAAGAGTTTAAAATTTGTACACATCTGTGTATGTATGCACTTCCTATCACATAATAGGAATTTAAATTTTTATTGGTTGGTATAGTTGGTAATTAAGATAATCAATTTTATCAATTTTATTTTTTTTTATAGGAGCAGACGAAATTAAGACGAAAGGTAAATAGGTTTTTTAGGAGTTTTTTTTGTTCATTTCATTTAAGAACATTCCTAACATTCTTTTGATAGTTTTTTTTTGTAGGAGTAATTCCTTAAGATGAACTGGATAGACTCCTGAAGAGTGGAGCTGAACTAGATTTCTGGAGGTTTTTTAATAATGCCAGTTTAACGTAAAAAGACAGTTTCTATAACTACTCGAATAAACCATATTCTGATATCTTTAGAGAAGATAATGGAATTATGTTTTGTAACTTCTGCAACCTTTCAATTGAGTGAAGATNAAAGTCTAATGTTGATAGACATTGCCTTTCAAANTTTCATATTAAAAAAAAGCAAACCTATGAAAATAATACAAGAAGACAAGAACAAGTTACCATTTTGGCATTTAAATTCAAAAAAGAGGTTATAGAGGATTTAATTGAAGCTTTTTTCCTTATAAACTGAATATCCCTCTTGAAAAGATAATAATTTACTCCTTTTTTCAAA
>QKYT01000948.1:4679-37853 GCA_003550305.1 Glomus cerebriforme | reverse complement strand
TTTTACTCCTTAATATTGTCCAGGTTATTTATTTATTTTTTTTTCTTGATAAATTAGGTGCAGTAAATCGTAATGAAGACAATTCTCACGGAATGAAAAGAACAGAAATCACATGTGCTTCATGTGGTGGTCATTTAGGTCACGTTTTCAAGGTATTATAAGATAAAATATAGATAAGCTAGTTTTGAAGTTTAAATATATTTATATATATATATATATATTTTTTTATTTAGGGTGAAGGATGGAAACATACACCTGCTGATGAACGACATTGTGTGAATAGTGTTAGTATTAAATTCAGCCCAGAAAACAAGGAATAAAAATACTTTTAGCAATTTATTCTTTTTTTGAATAATACAATAAAAATAATATGAAATCAAAAATTAACGAGGATGTAAAATCAAGTCATATGACCGCAGTTTTGATTATCTTTATCTATAATTATCTTTATTAATTCTTTTTTGTCTCCTAAATTTGATCTTTAACGCCTTCAACGGCCGATTATCATGATAATTTTTGATGTTTGTATGATGCCATAATTAGAAGGCCTAAACCTAAATAATCAATATTTTGAATAATTGTCCAAATTTATAATTTTTCGTCATTATCACTGGAATTATCTAGAAAGTATATATATTAATATATCAAAAAAAAATACAATAAAATGGAATTGATCTACTTCCGAACCACTAATTTACATTAAATTTGTTTCACTTTCACGACAAAATAGTTCGATCTGCAACCATTGGCATGGACCACTGCATATTATGAAACAATTTAATGCAAAGAAGTATTCATTATTTGATTATTTGCCGGAATGATTGGAGTCGTATGACAATCATTTACATTTGAAATTTGAAATGTAGATTTTTAAGATTATTTCGAAATTTTTATCAAATAGATGAGAAATCCGCAGTCAATCAAGCTTAGATTAATTCTTATGCTAACATTGTATATTTTACTAATTTTTTTTTTTTTACCGGAATTTATAAAAATTATATTAATTATAATGTCATAATAAAACTATTATTGTTAAATTTTAAAAAAGAATTCTCTAATAATAATAAAGAAAAATAAGAATAAAAATAATAATGATGTTAAATATAAATAAAAGCTATCGAAATTAAAAAAAAGAAGCTTTCTCTTATATAAATTCAAAATATTTACTAAAAAATTTATAAATGTGTATATATATAACGGTACAAACTAAATCAAAATACATCAAAATTTACTATCTAAACCTACTTACTGACTAACATCCTCTTCTCTCTCAAATAAAAATAATTAATATTGTTAGTGATATAAGAAAAGTAAAAATAAAATAAAATAAATAAATTAAGTTTCAAACAAAAAAAAAAGGGAACATCTAACTAAATATTTTATTTCTTAACCAAAAAGGAAAAAAAAAGGAAAATAGAATTATTATCAGTAACAATTTGTTTCTCATCTTTGAAAAACACCAGGCTAAAAATTGAAATGATCACAAATTGCCACCACAAATAATAAAAAATAAAAGAGGGGATGGATAAAAAAAAATATAATAATGAAACTAAGTTCAGAAGATATACGTTACAATACATATAAAAAACTGATATTTATTTTTATTCGCGAAATAAGAACAACAAATTTTAAAAACGAAAAAAGATTCGGGATAAAAAGGGAAATAATATATAATTGATGTAAACAATAACGTAAAGTTTTTCTATCAATAAAGTTTTTCAAGATAGTCCATAATTATAACCTGAATAATGTGATATGTTCCTTTAATTTAATGGAACATGAGATTGAATTGATAAAGTAAAAAAATAACTAAAAAATAATCAGTATATAATGTTCATTTTGACTTCAAATTGTAAAAAAAAACACATATTTTTATTGGCACCTGTTGTTAACGCTCAATCAACAAAAGCTCCGCAATACTTTAACAGACAAACAAAATAAGAAATTTTAAATACTGATTTTTAGCCTATTATGGGTCTCCCAAAGCTTCTTTCAAAATTTCACATCGTCTTTCAAAAAATCTCAAAACATCTTCCTTCTCCTTTCTAGACATTTGATCTACGAGAGATTTAAACTTGGATTCATCGTTATTATCAAATGGTGGAGTAAGGAAAGTGGAAAGAACAGGATTTTGATCTTTATGTTCATCCATTGTATCTACTTGCATCTGTTGTTGTTGTTGACGTTGTTCTTCCAACAGAATTTGTTCACGTTGACAAGTAGCAGCTGTAGCTAAAGTTAAAAGTGCAGGTGCAATATGACTTGGAGACATAGTCATTGGCATTATAGGTCGTTGATGTTGATTAGGAAGAATAGTATGATAAGCAACAGATTTGTTTGAAGAGATTGGACTTCCATTCAACGAATTTATGCCATCAATAGAATCTTCGGTATTATGACCATCTTCAATATGACCATATTTATTCCAATCGCGACGACGACGTTGAATTTTTGACTTACGCATAGCAATGGGACGGTCTCTATTATGCAATTTAGCATACAATCCACAAGCATTACACAACGGTTGTCCTTTATCATTTTTTCGCCATAAGGGTGTCTGTGTTTGACCGCAATTAGCACATTGAATTTGTATATCGGCCATCGTTGATGATATTGTGGATGGTGGTATCGTGGTAGGTGGTGCAGGTGGTATATTTGAAGAATGTAAAGATGGAGGCGGTAAAGAAGATGTATTTGGTAAAGTTGTTGATGAAATATTTGCAGGTCTTATAGTCGGTGATGCAACGGGTGTGGATGTTTGCGTTACAGTCGGACGAATATATGTATTTTCAGAAACTGCTGATATTGAGCGGGTAGGTGTCGGTGTTCTTGTCGGTGAATCGATGGATCCTAATTCCGGTGCTACCTCTTCACCATTTGATTCCTGCCCTAATGGTTGTTCCGAGGATGACTGGTCAGAATAATCTTCCATAATAACATCAGTATCATCTTCAGTTTCCTCATCTTCTTCTTCTTCATCTTTTGAAGCGGGTAGAATATAAGGATAAGATTTTGCCGAGGTTGTTCTAGTTTTGTGTATAATATGTAAAGGTCTATGAACATGATACTGTTTGAAATATAACCCACATGCATTACAAAGTGAATGCATTCTATCTGGTGTTCGACGCCAGAGTGGTGTATTTTTTATACCGCAATTATAACATTGAAGTTGACGAGGAGGTTTAGCACCATGTCTTTTTGATTCTCTATGACTTGAACTAGCACTGCCATCAGCTGATTGTGTTCTTGAAGCTTGGTCAGAAACAAGAGACGTTGTAACAGCTGTCTGAGGCGGCGTGATATGTGTATCAAACTCGTTAGGAGTTGGTGGTGTAGTGGATATCGGCGTTGGCGTTGTTTGCGATGACATAGTCTCAGTAGAAACGGAAGAATCGGCCGAGTTACGACGAGACGAAGCTACTACATAAGAAATCAGCATCTAGTGTCAGATTGTTATTATTTATTTCTCTTGTTTTTTTATAAAAAGTTAAAATAAATAACAACAAATATAACTCACGGCTTGCGTATTGGTCCATTTCTTCGGTTTATTCTGCTTTAAAAAAGTAGTAGGTGCTAACATCTCGTTATTTTTAAAGGAAAAACAACCTGAAAATAACTTGCATAATAATAAAGAATAAATACTTACCAGACTCTTACCGGTAAAGTACTGAAGGAAAAATTTAAGAAAAACCGCTTTAAACTAACTAATAGTGAGAGGAGTAGTTTATAAAGTTAAAAGTCTAAAATGTTAGTTTTTGGTAAAGGGTGGCAAGGACATTGTAAAGTTGAGAGAAAACAAGAACCACAGATTTGTATACTGCTTCTAGTTGATCGTATGGTTCCATCAGATCATTGTTTCCACAAATCTCTTTGTGCACTGCCCAAAATCATGTATACGTCATCAAATCGTGGCGATTAGCGATTGGAATATCCAATCAAAATTCATGAATCTATCCGCAGGATATATAACTGATATCAATAATAAAAAATCGGGCAAGATCATTTTCTTGAACTCCGAGATACTATGATACAATAGTAAGTAAACTGCGCCCATTTTCCCACCGGACATCATCTGGTGGTTATGGAAAATAATTGATAAATTATGGTATTTATTCAATAGATTTTAGTAATTATCATTTAACCTAATTAGGTTAGTATCCTCATTATGTAAAGGTTTTTGAAACAAAAAATTTATGATGTAAAAATTAAATCATTTAAAAAAATCATTTCAAAATCTAAAAATAAAAAAAAGTTACAGATTCAATATTGTTTCAAAAAAAAAAAAAAAAATGAGATGTTATATAAAATTTTGATCAGAAGTTTATTAAACTTTACTTTTTTAACAATTCTCTTAAAATAATTTCATACCTTAAAAGATTTTCGAATTTGTAAATATCTCTTTATTCGCTTTTATTCGCTTTTCCATTGATATAGCCTGTTTTCCTTTTTATATAACCTCATTTCTTATAATTTATTTGATTAATGTTCTCACACGCTCCAAATTTGAATTACTTTCTGAGTTGTCTTTGTTTATTTGATTTTATTATTTGTAGTTACCACTTATCAGCTTGTAACTTTTGTAACTTTGTATGCATAAAATTTTATTTTCAGATAAAGTTATTATTATTTATCAAAAAGTTTGTTTATTGTATAGTTTATATTTAATTAGTATTGATCTTCATTATGGTTTAAGCTGTACGTTTACTTGGCAAAAAATCTGTTATTCCCGGTCACCTGGTATGAGGTATACAATTTTGCTTTTCTTAACCTTTCACGATCTAAACGATTTCGTTTTCACCTTCTTTTAATTTTCATACCATCGGTTGAATCGCGTAAAAAAATTCTAAGATTAAAATGAGCGTAAAAAGAAAATATACAACCGATTTTCCTGTGACAACAGTCAAACCTGAAGATGAAAAAGATGATCAGAATGGCCTTCTAAACGTTAGAGATAGGTAATAGATCTAAGATAAAAATATTTTCCGAAAAGATTACTCTATAGATTTACTTATATACTTACCTTTGTTTTGTTGATAGTGGTATATTACTACCTGCCTTACGATTCTCTCGGGAAAATAATCTCAAAGCTTCTTTTACAAAATATTCCGTTCAAAATAAAATCTTTTTTCGTCCAGATTTACCTGAACATTCGCTCCCAATTCCATATACAGGCCTTCTTGGAACTTGTACTTTATCTATAGGTCCATTTTTATATTTAGATACTCAAATTTATGAACTTTTATTCGTTAGTCAACAAATCCTTCTTGATCAAAATCAAACACATGACGCGTCACATTCATTTTCTCAACAAATTCATCCACAAACTCAACAACAGAATCAACAGCAATCTCATCAATTTTTTCAGCAGCAACCTCAACAATTACCTTTTACAACTGTACATCACACACAAGTACAACCAACATTTGGTCAAACTTCATATCCCACAATACGACCTTTAGCTCCCGCTCCCATCATGACAAGTTTACAATCATCTTCTCAATCATCTTCTCGTATATATAAACAACCTGCAATACAACCACGCCCACAACCACAACAATCACAAGTATCACAAGTACCTCAATTAACTCAAGTAATATCTCATCCTCAGGTTCAACAAAGGATGCCTATACCGCGTTTATCTTCGCAACAACCTAGAACTAGCCCAACAATCAGTTCTTCTTCATCGACTTCAAATAATTCTGTTAGATTCTCACCTCAATTGACTAGTGTTATGCAAACGTTGCTTCAAACATACAATCCAACACAGATATTAGCTATACAAAAACAATTATCACAACCTGAAACTGCTCCTAATTTATCGCAAGAACAAAAAAATGCTTTAATCAATCATTTAAGTTATTTGTTAGCATCACAGTCTAATACTTCATCCCAAACAAATTCACCTCAAGTAAATTCCCCTCTTACTGTACCATTGCAACAACGTCCTAGTACTAACTCAATTTTATCAAAGACTGTACAATCACAATCTCAACAATATCAATCAGGACAATTTATATTCTCTCAAGATCAAACTTCGGAGAAACATCTTTCAGTTCAACCACCTTCCGAACAACAACAACAATCGGTTCAAACGTCACCATCTATTGAACAAAATCAAATAATACAATCTGATTCTCCAACTGAACAAAATCAAGAGGTTCAATCGACATCATCGCCCGAACAACAAACGACGTCATCTTCACAAAAACTTAATGTTTTCCAACAACTTAGTCCGTCTTCAGAAAATCATGTGGTAATTGAACATCCTCCACAGCAAAAGCAAACGGTTAATTCATTATCTCCACAAAGAATGTTAATAGCTACTGAATCTGCTCATTATGCAGCACTTAACAAGTTTAAAATGTGGAATCAACCTGCGGAAATTCCCGCGTCTACTGCATATGAGCATGCAGTAAGATGTGAAGTAATTTTAACATTTAAAGAGGATCGAAAAACTAGATTTTTGTTCCCCAAAGATGCCATTATTGAACGTAATCCAGAAGGCGATGATAATGTTTATGAGGTAATGTAAAAAAGCTTCTAATTTATTTATTTATTTATTTATTTCAATATCTTAATTATAATAGGTAATTGCAAGTTATGTTTCACCATCCGATGAAAGTGACGCGAAAAGGTCTCGTGATAATCCAGAAGAATGGGAGATTAGCATAAAATCAGTAACCGAAGATATATGGAATGCGTTATATAGAACTGTAAATGATGAAGATACGGTTGAACGTTTGATGGATGAAAAAGTTAGTATTAATTTATATTTACATTGCATTTTCTAAATTCTAAAGTAATTAAAAAAAATGGTTATTGTTTCTCAAGCTTAAACGTAAATGTAAAGAACGTTATTTACAAATGCGTATTCCTCGTGATTTCAGTAAAGAAAAAATTAAAGTAAGTTTTATGAATTTATTAATAATTTTCTTAAATTATTTAATTAAATAAGAATAATAATAATTTATTATTTTTAAGAAATATCAAAAAGCGTGGGCAACAACAATAAATGTTAATGAAAATAAAATGTTAGATGATATAATTGATATTGAAAAAAAAACTGATGAATCGGAGATAGATATGGATATCGATATTACAGTTGGAAAAGGAAAAAGAGGCAAACGAAAAGCAGGACAAAAAAAGGTAGCATCCGTAAGTAACTATAGTAATATTTTTTTAAAAAAGGAAGAGGAGATGAATTTTATATTTAAAAATTGATATATATATATATATATATATTTTTTTTTTATATAGACAGTTACTAAAAAAGTTAGAAAAACAAAGAATACACCTAAAAGTGAAAGTATGAATTTATTTAACAAAAACTCTTTTAGTATAAAACAATATGTATTATGAAAGTATTATTCATCTTTTATTCATCTTTGATTTTATTTAGCTAATAAGAAGACCAAATCTTCTACAAGCACGTCAAAAAAATCGAGATCCGTTCCTGATCCAACCGGTGCTGCAGAGCCGACATCTGAAAAGAAGAATTGTATGTACTGCGGTGCTAGATATACTCCAATGTGGAGGAGAGGACCCAAAGGACCAGGTAAATCAGATGATTTTTATATTAATAATATTTACGTATGTTAAAATATAATAAACTATTTTTTTAGGAACTCTCTGTAATGCATGTGGAGTAAAGTGGAAACAAGGAAAAATTATAATCGAAGAAAGCCCAAATGATGATACTGAACCTAATGATTCTATATCAGTTACTAAACCAAGAAAGTCATCAATACCTACTGGCAAGACTGCTGCACATTCTTCACCTGCAAGAGCAGGAAAAAAACCTAATCGGTTACCTTCATTTAATGAAGGTACAATTTCACATACAGATGAAGATGAAGGTCGTGCCGAAAAACCTCATACATCACGTAGAGGTTCTACTACAGGAGCATCTAAACGTGGTAGAAGAGCTTCAACATCTTTAAAGAAAGGTGATATTCTTATATTTCCTTTTATATCTTGTATATTGTATTCGAACTTAATTTTTTTTTGTTTCTCTTGATATTTAGGTATAGATCGGGCACAAACACCAGGCAAATATAGTATAGATATAAATGTGTTTAACAAAAATTTAATATATATATATATTTGACATTATTTACATTTCCAGATCCTGAATCTGTTCTGGAAACTAAGCCAAATTTTATTTCATCTCAAAATTCATCGGTATTCCCTATGGAGCTTGCGATAACTTCCATTTCATTTGGTCCTGGACTGGCAGTTTTTTCGGAACCTGATTGTTACGTAACTCTCGAAAAAAATAAAATATTAATTGGCTTGAAAAAAGATGGCCATGATCCAACGGTAATTGAAATCTGGAAAAATTATATAGACGATATCAATTACTCTGTCGAGAAAGATTTGTCGACGGGGTATCCAATGTTAGAAGTAACAGTAAATATAGGACAATACATTACTAGGTAAGTATCTTAATATGATGTTATGGTAATTTTTATGATGAAGTTAATGTTTAGAGATTTAATATAAATTTCTTTAGATTTGACATGGTAATACTTGACGGAGAACATTCCTCTGTTGTATTCAAATTCGTAAATTTAGATTTGAATTTTAAACCAGGTTTGCTTGCAGATAGTGGTATCATTGTTGACGAAGGCAATGACACGATTGATTTGCGAACGCTTTTTCAAAGATGGTCCGCCATTGAAATGGATGAGAATGCCAGTTATTTTTAAAGGTTATTTATCATTTTTTAATTTTTTTGGGTGGATTAATGATTGAAATTTAAATAAGTAATAAAAAGGAAATGTATATTTTTTTTCACATAAATCCATTATAAATTTGTCCATCAACCTAATATATATATATAATAATATCAAATTTTTAACTTTTGTAATCAACATTAAAATTTTCCTTTTTAAATATCTGGTTCTTATTTAGTATTTACAATGATTAATCGTAATTCAGCTGACGTAATTTTGCGTTTCACAAATCAAATTTTTTTTTTTTAAATACTCGAAATTTTTATTTAAAATTTTTAAACAAAAACGATAATATAACTGTTGATCTGGTGACAGGCGTTCAAGCATTCTTTTACGGTTTTTTACGTTTTCTAAATAACGGCCACAATGGGACAGAATATGTCTTTACTTGCCGAAATATCCCCCAAATCAATAATTTCATCAAAGAAACGGTCGGCTTTAATTGTTATTAGTGTTGCAGCTGTATACTTAGTCAAGCAGTATGTCGAACAAGAGAAAAAGAAACAGATTGAACGTGCTACAGCGCGTGCTGCAAACGGTCAAGATAACAGAAATAGAAAACAGAGAAGGATTGGAGTAGACGCGCGTTTCTTAGCGCAGATCAAAAAGCTATTGCCAATTTGTATACCAGGTAAGTTAATTAATTTTTGTTGTTTTTTAAAATTTTCCGCGTTTATTTGTTAAAATAGTTGATTCTTATTAGGAATTGCCAGTAAGGAATCCGCTCTGCTTGTAAGTTTAGCGATGGTATTAATAGCTCGCACATGGCTTGATATATGGTAAATAAAATTGTTTTTTTTTTAATGAGCCATCTTTCTATAAAAAAAACGGCTCATTGTGGACTAGTTTATCAAAAAAAAAAAAAGTTTTATTTTATATATATTTACTTATATTATTAACATTATTCTATTATTTAATGTTTCATAGGTTTTCTGGATTTAACGGGTGCGTTATTGCGTTATTAAATGACATTATGTAGATCTTTTCATTTATAGTGCTTGTCTAAATTATATAGACATGTTGTTAAAGCGATTGTATCTCGTGATCGGAAAACTTTTATAGCTCGGGCAATTGTGGAATTTGGATTTATGATGGTATTTTACTTTATTGTTATCATTTCTGAACATTTATCATTTCTACTCAACTAATCGATTATATTATATAATAGTGGCCAATGAGTATAGTGAACAATTCATTGAAGCTTACTATAAGCGCGTTGGCTTTAGCGTTCCGAACTAGACTTACAAGGGTAATTTTTATTTGCCCTTTCAATTTTATGAAATGTAATTAAATAAAAGCTTTTCTATCTATAGTATGCCCACGAGCAATATTTAAACGATATTACTTTCTACAAAATATCGAATATCGATAACCGAATTCAGAATGCAGATCAGTTGTTGACACAGGTATAAACTAAATCACTTTTAATTAAGAGTCTATAAGATGGTTAAGATTTTCTTTCTTTTCAATTAGGACATTGATAAATTCGCAGAAAATCTAAGTCACTTATATTCGGACATTGCTAAGCCTGTAGTGGATATGGCCTTGTTTGCATATAAACTGGGTGAAGCCATGTATGAACTATAATTTTCAATTCTTATTCTTAATTTCGCTTTTTTTTTTTAAAAAAAAAAAAAAAAAAGTATTCATGTTATTTTCAACTTTATAACGCGTTTTAGTGGTCGAGAAGGTAACCAACTCATTTCATTAGATATATTCTTTCAAATAAATTATGTAATTCCATTTATTTATTTTCTTGTTATTATTTTAGCTCCATTTTACATGATCGCGTATTTCTTTGTTTCTGGTGCCCTTTTACGTGCAATTTCACCACCTTTTGGAAAATGTAAGATAAAAAATTTTGATAATTCAATATATCCATTTTCTCAAAGAAAATCTTATTTATTACTAAACCTTTCTCCCAAATTTTAAACAGTTACTGCCATGGAACAAAAACTTGAAGGCGATTTTAGGTTCACCCATGTAATGAAAAAAAAATTTTTTCTTCTTTGAAGTAATTATAGAAATCGTTGATTCTTTGATATTCACTCTATTTATAATTTTCTAGTCACGAATTATTACCCATTCTGAAGAAATCGCCTTTTATGGTGGTGGTGAACGGGAGCGAGCTGTTGTAAACGGAAGTTTTGATAAGATTGTGCGACATGTGAAAAAAATATATCGACTTCGGTTTGCTAATGGCATTTTTGATTCAGTATTGGTTAAATATTGTGCTACCATGACAGCATACTAGTATGTTATCTACTACTTTATATAATATAATTGCTTTTAAGTCATAAAAATAATTTTTTTTTTTTCACAGCTTGTTGGCACGTCCTGTATTTGACCCAAAATATGGTATGTTGAAGAAAATAAATTCATTTGGTCTAACGTTACGAAGTATAAATAATTTAATGATATTTCATTTTTAAAGCTACGGAATTTATGGGTAAACTTGATTCTGATCCAACAAAGATTATGGAAGATTATTCAAGAAATTGTAAGTAATATTAGTTTATTTATATTAAAATAGCAATATAAAATTAACGTTTTTTTAAAAAAAATTTTATAGCTGGTTACCTTGTAAATTTATCACAAGCTGTGGGCAGATTAATTCTTGCTGGGCGTGATTTGACCAGATTTGCAGGATACACAGTATGCATCTTTTTAAAGGAGTTGTTTAAATTTATTCAAGATATTAATCTGTATTTATTTAGTCGCGTGTTGCAGAACTTTTTGATGTTCTTGAGGATGTTAACAAAGGTCGATATGAACGCACAATGGTAAACAATGACTCAAATGAAGCTAATATTAGCCGAGGTAATAAGATATTTTAATTTTATAACATGTGATTACTTCAAATATCCGTAATTTATTTGCTCATTTCTCTACAAATTGTAGCGGTTACACCAAATGATCTCAAAGGCAAAGTTATAACAAAAGATGGAGTTATTATTTTTGATAAAGTTCCTATTATTACACCAAACAATGATTTATTGGCAAGTGTTATTCTTTTTATGTTTTTTTTTTTATTGATCTGTTGTAGTTTTTAAATTGCTTAATGAATCCATAATTATTTATAGGTGAAGGAATTATCTTTCAAGGTTGAAACGGGAATGAACTGTCTCATTTCTGGACCTAATGGATGTGTATGTATACTTTCCTTAAATATTCAATAACTTTATTATAATTAATTTCTATGATATTATGATATTATAGGGAAAAAGTTCTCTTTTCCGCATTCTTGGTGATTTATGGCCCTTGTTCGGTATATTATTTGTTTTGTTAAGTTTCTTTTTAGATAAGTATATTAAATAATGACTAATATAATCATTAATTTATAGATGGTGTTGTTACCAAACCATCAGCATCAAAATTGTTTTACGTACCTCAAAAACCATACTTGGCACTTGGCACGCTCCGTGATCAAGTATGAAATAATCTAAATAATTAATTTTTAAATTTTTATAATTATTTTTTATGTATATATTATATTCTTTTAATTAGGTTATTTATCCGGATACAAAAGCTCAAGCACGATCCAAGGACTTTAATGATGATGAATTAATGGAATTACTTAATGTCGTTCACTTAGGATATTTGGCGAAGCGTGAAGGAGGATGGGATGCAGTTCAAGATTGGGCCGATGTTTTGTCTGGTGGGGAAAAACAGGTACTAAAAAATTTTGAGCATTTTTATTATTTTGAATTTTAATCATTCTTTTATATTTGATTCAGAGAATAGCTATGGCTAGGCTTTTTTACCACCGCCCTCAATTTGTAAGAAATTCTCTTTTTATTATCGTGATATTTACAATATTTACTTGATTTACAAGTTGCTGACTATAAATTTTAATAGGCTATTTTAGACGAATGTACTAGTGCAGTAAGTGTTGATGTTGAAGGTATTATGTATACCCATGCACGTACTTTAGGCATTACGCTATTTACTGTATCTCATAGGCATTCATTGGTAATTAAATTATTTTCAAATATTACAATCTTTAAAAATGAATTACTAATTAACTTTTTTTTTTGCTTAATTTTATTGTTGTTTTGATTTCTGAATTATATATAGTGTAAATATAAACAATCTTATTTTGCCTATGTTTTTTATTTTTGTCAAGAATACAATTTTAATATACATTTTTATACAATTAGTTAAATATCATGAATGGTTGCTTCGTTTTGATGGAGAAGGAGGTTATGAGTTTAGGAAGTAAGTATTTTTTACATGTTCATATATTTTGTCCTTGATTCCATTTTTTGATATCCAATATATTAATTAATATTTATAGACTTGAAGAAGGTGATTTAACAACACCATTTACCTTCTCACATGGTAAAACTGGTAAAGCTAGTAAAAAGAAGTTTGAGCTTGGACAAGATGATGAGGGTGAAGAAGCTGATAACGAAAAAAACAGCTCTTCTAGTAGTAATAATTCAGATTGAACTTTTCATCATGTGGACAAATATTTAATATTCAATAATATTAAATTAATTTTTTATAATAGATGAACCCTTTTTATATGTATTTCATCAATCAACTTTTCTTATTTTTCTTTTAGTTTGTAATAAAGTATGTAGGATTAATTATTTATTCTCCAAGATTAATATTTGTATAATTCCCCCCATATAGAAAATTATTTTTCCTAATAATAATTAATTTGGTCATTTTAATGTTACACTAAAAGCAAAATGATGATCACAAGTTGTATTACAGTTTTCTTCATGGCGTATGGCGTTATTATCTAAGATCAGATTACTTAGATCATTTATCGATTAAAACAGTTTTTCCCCGGTTTTTATATACCTCTTTTTTTTTTTATATATATATTGGCAATTAATCCCTAAGGATCATTCCATTCATTAAACTGTCGAAAATGCACGACGCTTTCAAGGTTTCTTTAGCGTTAGATAAAGTACCATATAAAATAGAATCGATTTTCGCTAATGGTTTGTTTAGTGCTTTTCCTTTATTGTTAAAGTTTGTTAAGTTGGGAATGCTTACTTATTAGATAAAAATTCAGGTCAAAAGTTGTTTGCAGGAACTGCTTCAGGTACCTTGTATGTTTACGAAGTTAAAGAACCCCTGGGTATGTTATTTTTATTATGCGATAACTGACAGATTAAAATTGAAAAGAATATTACTTAACCGCTAATCTTTTCACTGTATATAATAGATGATGAAGAATTAAAAGTAGATTTAAAGGAAACCAAGAATTTTTCTAAAAGGCCCATTGAACAATTGGATATCATTAAAGAAATCGGCCTATTAATCTCACTTACTGGTATTTTATCACCAAAAATGTTAAATAATTAAATCAGAATATTTATTAACTGACTACCATTCATATTTGATCTCTCCAAGATGGATATGTAAACATCTATAATCTGCATACCTTTGAATTAGAAAGGCAATTAACGAATACACGTGGTGCAAATATATTTGCCATTGATACTCATATAGAAATTAATGAAGATAGTAAAGGGATTCCAATTATAGTAACGCGTCTAGCAGTCGGTGTAAAAAAAAGATTACTTGTCTTTACATGGAGAGATACAGAATTCACCGATACTCAAGTGAGTGAAACCGGTTTGTTTGTTTGTTTGTTTGTTTTTTGATTTATTTAATTACTAACTTGTTTCTCTGAACTATTACCATGCTTAAAAATAACATTCAGGAACTTCAACTTCCGGATAAGATCAGAACAATGGTTTGGGTTAATGACGAAAAAGTTTGTCTTGGGTTTACAAATGAATATGCTTTGATAAACATCAATTCTGGTGTGATGATTGACTTATTTGGTCCAAGTAGTGCACCTGGAGGTGCCTCATTTGGTTCTTATATGGGAATTGGTGCTAGAACCAACAAACCATTAATAACAAAGTTACCTAATGATGAAATTCTGTTGGTTAAAGATAGTGGGTATCATTTTTCTTTAATGATATTGAGAATTTGACTAAGTATTACTTCATTAATCATATGGTATTTTGTGTGAACATCCTCGATGACGAGTAAAATTAACATCTAATTTAAGCATGATTATTTACTGAAATAGATATGAGCATTTTTGTTGGACTTGACGGGAAACCTACTCGAAAAACAGGAATTGACTGGTCAGGAACGCCAGAAGAAATAGGTACGAAATTAAAGGCACGATTTATTATATCCAGTATTATGCACTCATTCTTCTTATGATTCAAGGATATTCTTATCCGTATCTTATTGCGATACTACCGAAACACGTGGAAGTCAGAAATATTGTAACCCAGAATTTGGTCCAAATAGTTGAACTTTCCCAAGCACGACTCATTAACCAAGGAAAATATTTATATGTTGCTAGTTTTAATAATGCTTGGAGGTTTATTCCTTTGAACTTTGAAAAACAGGTATAAAGGATTGAGGCTACTTAGATTATAATTATTTTTATTAGGTCAATGGGGAGATGAAGTTTCTGAACTTTGAATAAAGGTTATGTTACAGCTTTATGTTCTTGGTATTAAATTTGGTTTATTTTATTATACACTCATCAGATTGATCAATTGGTTGAACAAAATGAATTCGAGGAAGCTTTAAGTTTAGCTGAACAAATTGAACCGATTTTACTTGACGATAAGGTAATAATTATATTACAATATAGACATTATTATATAATGACTCAAATTAATGTTAATTATCATTTATATAGGATGCAAAGCTTCGAGATATACGTAGACTTCACGCGCATTATCTTTTCCATCAAACCAAATTTGACGATGCTATTACAATTTTTCAAGAATTAGAAGTAGATCCTACGGAAGTCATTGCTTTATACCCCCCATCAATATCAGGCGCCCTTCACAAGCCTGTACAACGTCCAAAAACTATAAAGCCTTCAGATGAAACAAATCAAAGCGAAAATAATAATAATCAAGAGGAAAAAGTTTCAGAAAATGAGATAGAAACCGAAAATTTGGAAATTCTTGGTATGCGCTTTAAAGAATTTTTTTCGTTTTTTTTTTCTTTTTATGTTATTTGTTATTTTAAATAATTTATTCATTTAGAGGGGAAGTTATTAGAAGAGGCGGTTCAGACATTAATAAAATTTTTGACTGACCGACGTCAAAAAATATCTAAAATACTTCAAGTTCATAAAACAAGCGAACCAACACCGCCAGCTTCACCATCAAATCGAACTAATTTAGTAAATGGGAATTTGAACCATACTTTAAAGCTTGCAGAACTGGTAGATACTACTCTTTTAAAATCTTACATGGTCACCAATGACGCATTGGTTGGTCCACTTCTTCGTGTACAAAATTATTGTAATGCTGAGGAAGTGGAAGGCCTATTGTTAGAACGCAAGGTATAGGAAAAAATTAAGTATAAATATTATTTCTTATTTAAATTATTAATAGACAATTTGATTGTTTAGAAATATAGGGAACTAAAAGATTTGTACCATGGAAAAGGCTTACATCGCAAATCCCTGGAACTTTTAAAAAAGTTAGTTAGTTACGGTAATGTTGATGTGTTACTTTATTATATTATAATTACCCATATGATCTATTCTTTTTAGGCTTGGACAATCTTCGGAAGGTTTAATGAAAGGGTCCTTTCAGACAGTATATTATCTTCAAAGGCTTGGATCAGAACACTTTGATTTAATATTAGAATTCGCAATATGGGTGCTGCAAATCGACCCTGATCAAGGGATGGAAGTGAGTATATATATAATTGCTAATAAATAAACTTTACTCATTATTAATATAAGTTCTATTTAGATTTTTATTGGTGACCACCCAGAGGTTGAGAATCTTCCAAGGGATAAAGTATTGAAGTATCTTGAAGAATTTTCATACGATTTATGTATAAAATATTTAGAGCATATCATTTATGAACTTAAAGATTCAACTTCAGACTATCATAATAAATTGATATTCAAATATCTGGACAAGATTCAAAAATTAGAATCGAAAAAGTCAGAATCGGATTTAGAAAAATTAGGAGGTAATTATTAAAGATTTTCTTTCTAATATTTTCGTATATTAATTACTTATATATAATGCTGTTTTAGATTCTATATTAAAGGAAATTAATGATACGAATCAAAGATTATTGAAGTTCTTGGATCATTCAACACATTATAAAGCAGAAAAAATATTAGGACATTTACGTTTAGATGGTATACCATTTCATAAACTTTATCTCGTTATAATTCGATTATATGAACTCAAGCTGAATTAAACATTGTTATGTTCTCTCCTTAGATTTTTATGAAGCTCGTGCAATTCTCCTGAGTCGTCTCGGCCAACATGACCAAGCCTTAAATATATATGTACACAAGATAAAGAGTGAAAAGTTGGCAGAAGAGTATGATATAATAGACTTAATACACATTATATTTAAAACCAACAATTTATCATTGATCTAATATATTGTTTGTTTAATAATTAAATAACAGGTATTGCGTGAAGAATTACATTGAAACTGACGATCCTACAAAAAATGTATTCATATCATTACTGAAAGTATATTTACGACCAAATAATGGCGAAAAATTAATGTTAGAATCAGCAATACGATTATTATCACGACATGGTTCATATGTTAGTGCTTCTGATGTAAGTTTACTTTATTTTTTCAACTTATTTATTGGTATATGATATTTTATGATCATAAATGTTTATCCTTTCTTAGGCTCTGAATATGCTTCCTCTCACGACAAAAGTATCAGAATTATATCAATTTGTTGAAAAATATATTAGAGAGAACAATAAGAATAGGAACATGAATATGATTATTAAAAATTTATTGAAAGCTGATCAACGTCAGGTACGAAATCTTGTCTGTTGTTAGTATTATGTAAACTTTTAAAAATCAAAAGACAACTGAAAGCTTTTTTATAGAAAATAACATAGTTAATAGTTTATAAAATGTATCAGATTAACTACAATATCGAAAATTTTTTATATTCACAAATTAATATCTAGATTGACAACCAATGAAAGATTACATTCTAACAGATACTACTAATATAAAAATTTTAGGTTGAAGAACAATTAATGTTTTATCGATCTCGTAGAGTCAAAATCGATGAAGATAAGATGTGTCCACAATGTACACGTCGTATCGGACAAAGGTTTGTATCTTCATTTTTATTTATCTAATATCTTGTATTATCTAACTGTTTTATTTTTTTTAGTGTATTTGCCGTATTTCCTAATGGTGTTGTTGTACATTATCATTGTAAAGAAAAGGTGCATAAATTTATAATATATGATTTTATTTAATTATTTTAATCCTAATTTATAAGTTTATTTTTCTATAGTACTCACAATCTCATGATACATCAATATGATATACTTACTTATTCATGATAAATGAATCAAGTTACCTTTACAATTCAATCTGGCATGGAAATTTTAATTTATCATTCTTATAAATATTTATTTATTATAGTAATATAGCAAAGTTTTGACTTAGATTATATGATCATAGTCAAAATAACCCATCTTGCATATCATGATTCGTCTTGACAATTCTGTAATATAGAAGTTATATTTAGTATTATTTGTACAGCCGATTGTTATTGTTTCATCCATTATTACCTTATAATTTATTATAGACATTTTTTATTCAAAAAAAAAAGATAATTATTCATGTTGTAATTAATTTTATTTAAATACATTTTTTATGATAATTTGGCTCACATTATTATTATTATTATTATAAACTTAGTTATAATACCATTGCTAAACTTAACCGTGGTTATAATAACCACCTGGTTATTTCACCAACTTTTGCGATTTTATAACCATATATATGTGGTTAAAACACCTGTCACATGACACAAAAAATTTACGTTATAATTGTAAAAACATTGCTGTAAAAAATAATTTATTTGTATCAATACATTCATTAATAAAATTTATTTGTTTCTTTATTTGCACTTATTTTTTATAGTAATAAATCTATGCATTACTATTACAATTCTTTTGATAGTAACCTAATTGTCCACATTTTCTACATTTTCGCTGTTTAAACTAGCTATCCAGGGACATCCAATCGAATTTGAAGTACATTGATGCTGTTTTGATATATCAATTAAATTTCCTGATAAAGTACATGAATAAGTCCTTCTAACAAGTCTTTGTGAACTATCATCTAGAGTAATATAATCTTCATGACATTTTCTTATGGCAAAACCTTTTGATAATACATATTCATCAAGAAATCTGTTAGCATCTTTCCATGAATCAAATTCTTCACCAATTCTCAATACTTGTTGTTCTTCATTGTCATTTTCTAATCTACTCTTATAATAATCATCATCAAACCTATTATGTAGTAAACCTAAAGAATGAAACAAAAAAAAATCAATTAATAAAGTTGATATTAGATTTAAAAGAAATAAACTAATCCTAACTCTAACACCTAACCCTAATCCCTAACATCTTACCCTAATTCCTAATCCTAACCCTAACTCTAACACTTTAATCTAATCCTAATCCTAATTTCTAACCCTAACTCTAACCCTAACTACACTAAAACTAGCAATAATTCAAAGCGATTCTCAAAACAAAAAACCAAAAACATACTTAATCAAACAAGTAAATATACCTGTATCATTTGACTTTTGATAAAATTCATTTATATTAACACATAATAATTACAGTAATGATAATAAAGATAAAATGTGATAAAGAGATTGAGTGTGGTAATAAAGATAAAAATTAAGTTAAAGTAGTGAAAATAAAAGCATCAAATGTTCTATTTCATGAAATTTTTATCAAATTAAATAAGGTAAGTAAGTCAAATGAACAAGATATTTTGTTTCTTGAAGGAAGTGTGAGAAAGTTTTAATAAAATAGTCAAGTAATATAAAAAGTCTAAAAATAGTCTAAAAGATTATTGATATGGTTCATCACATAACAAATTATGTAAAATTCAAAATTTTTAAAAATCAAATTTTAAAAATTAAAATTTGAATTGTTATCATAACTAGTAGTTAATCATAGTTATTTTCTAGTTATAAATATATTTTTAATACATATTAATATATAGATAAAACTAAATTTATTCTAAAATCTTTTCCTATTGATCTATATATTTTTATACTATTTATGGTACATTTGCTATATATTCATATATATTATTATTAAACTATGTAAACTAGAAGTAGCTAATATGATAGTATAAATAGCTGCTAATTAAACTTACATTGATAAGAATAAGTTTAAAATTGAACTAAAGAATTTAATTTTATGATGATGTGTATTTATCTAATCAAGTTCCATTTTAATGAACACATTACTTATATAGCTTAATTAAGTCATAATACCATTTTTAATACTATAATTTATATCAAACTTAAAAAATGATACAATTGATTAATATATCTAATGCTATTTATATATAAATCAATATATCAGAAATTATCATCAAAAGTTATTAAATACTAAAAATTTTACACATTACATATAGCTTATTTTTTTTAAAAAATAAGAATATTTGATAAAAATATTTTTAATTATCTTTAAACTTTAATAATATTAAGAAAAATACAATTAGATTTATAATTGCCTAATTTGATAAAAATTACATAATCCTATATAATAAGATTAAGTTTAGAATAGTAAAAATACATTTATATCTACTTATATTTAAAAGGTTATATAATTTATATTATTGCAAAAGTATTTAAAAAAAGAATTGGAAATTCTTTTACAAATATATATCTTTTTTATTATATTAAATTCATAAGAATAAGATACATAATATATAAATAATGAGTATACACTTACAAAAACAAAAAATATAACTTGTCACACAGTGCAAATTATTTGTAAGTGTAACAACTGTATAATAATAAATCTCAATTTTTTATTACATTTTATTATCTATACTCTTTTATAAATATATCCGCATTATAAATACTATTATTATTTTATTATTATTAATATATTAATAATAATTATTTGGATTTTTAATTTTTACTATTGGTATTAAAAAGTTAGTATAGAAATACTTCATATAATTTTTCTTCACTCCCTTCCATAAACATAACATCAGGCCTTTTACCCTGTTTTCCATCACCTCTTCTGTCGGCGCTAGCTACACTTTGTCGCTCCGCACTGAATGATAACTATATAAACGGAAACTTACGTGCTAAGCAAAGCAATTTTTCTAACAGGGAGCTTTTTCAATGTAGCCCGAAGTAGAGGTACTATAACATCTGTCACATAAGTCCTTTCACTCTGCGTATTTTCGAATTTTGGACCAAAAGCTGGATTCCTCCACACATCGCCACTTTGAGATAAAGACCTTTCTTAACGATTGGTAAACATAATAATTTATGATAAAAATTTACTTACAGGGTATTAAGGATTTCTCCGCTAATATCCACTAGATCTTCCTCCGACTCCTTCCAAGTTTTGTTATGTGAGAGCTTCAGCGGTAATTCGTTCAAGTTATCAATGCTAAAATTTTCCACAAAGGAATCGCACTTTTCTTGATTATTCCTGGTACAACTGGTTGCATATTCAGTAATGGCTTCATAAAAGACTGATATGCAGATTTTCCCAAATTTTTTACCAGGTCGGATTCATCACTTATTACCTGGTTAGCGATTGCATCTCTCCATGACAAACCAGAAACAGGTATATCCTCCAACTTTTTACGTATTTCTTCGGCATGTGAAGTCGTGCTTCTCTATAAATTAAGAGTAAATATATTATGTAAGTTTTCCACTGTCGCATGAAAAATAAGAGATTTAATAGAAATTTACCGCAAGCTTCTTCTTCAAGTCCCCCATATTATGCTTAATTTCTTTATCACTAAGAGGCTTAACCGCCATTTCTATATCACGAAGACTGCAAACGCCCTCAAAAGCAATGTCAAACTGGCGCATAAAAAAAGCTAAATGTTAATCTTTGCATTCTTGCTCAAATCTATTCTATATCACTCGCGAGTGTCATCAGAAATAAAACAGCAAAGTCGCTATCCCTGCGTGGCCTGCACATTGTAAGCAACTCCGTTTCTACATATAGACTTCAAAGCTTGGAAGACTAAAGCCAGAGTACCCCCGTACGTCCTTGGAGTTGAATCCAGTACTAGCAGGCATCGAGTACCCAGAGTTATCTCCATGTTTTTTCATAGAGTTGAATCTATTACTAACAGGGTATTAGATACCTCCATTGACTAAAGTCTTTACAAGCTTAAAGCCTCGTTTTAAAGAATTGCGCCATTCATCACTTGTTAATAAAGAGTTATTATAAAGCTTATTTACTAACCTGTAAAGAAACCGTAAGAAGTTTGTTTTGCGCTAATAAATCTTGAGAATATTCATTTTTTGCTAAAGAAATGGCACCGTTTACTATACTTCTTAAAACATCCTGTTCAATCCATGGATTATCTTCCATAGCTTGATAGACTACAGAGAAAGCGGTAATATGTTTCAGTGGGAGGTGGTGAGGAAATTATAAATTCAGCCAAGTTGTTGGACACATTTGCATAAAAAAATATTATTAGTTTTTGTTAATGTCAAAAATTACGAAGCGACGAATAACTTGAATTCCATATACTGCCCTTTTAAATAATTTCATTTACGTCTCTTTGGACTTGCATTCATGTTGGGGGGAAGAGACAGGAGAATATGCAACGAACAAAAATTTGTGTTAGAGAATAAGGGCATGTGGAATGTGCATTGAAGATCTCGACATTTAGAAAGGCTACATATACGAACTTTTTTAGCTCGACTACTTACTACTAAGACTCGACAACGTTAAATAATGTGTTTCGGTCGGAATAAACCTCATGTAATAGTCCGTAACTTCAGAGCAAATATACATATTAATAAATGCTATTTCGCTAAATGTTGCGAGGAAAAAACATATGCGCATATCTATACCCTAACCACAATTTTTGAAATTTAACCCCAAATTTTTTAGACCAATCACAGTGATGGTCGATCAATTGACACTAAATATGGCATATATACCGACTATATGTTTCTATCACTATTGCTGCATATCATCTATTATACAATTAATAATTAAATTTATATGATTCATAAAATTTATTTTTATTATAAATTTTTTTACGCTACACATTTCTTCACACTAAAAATTTTTTATTTAACGTGATAATCTCTGCATGCATAATTGCATGTCATTTATACAGATCGTTTGTGAAACACAGATCTCAAATTTAAATGTGGTTGATCGTAAAGAAAAATTAGAAACGCGCTTTACAAAAAAATTAGTTAATATTACTGTTATATCAATTGATTTAATTTTTATACTTATATTTTTAATAGAAGACTGCAATTATAACTTCGATAGTAATAACTGAAGAAATAGGAGACTATCCAAAAGATGAATGATACTATCGTCTATAAACAAAAAAATGAAAGAGGGATAGTCAGTCAGAGTTTTACTTATAAAGTAATTACAGCAGGAAAATATCCAGATAAGATTCTTCAAGTTACTTGTATGCCAAACTGCTATTCTATTCCTAATAATTACAAAATACAAGTTGGGGGCATGGAAAAGAAAATAAGACGGTTCAATGTATAATTACATATCATGAAAATAAACCTTT
The DNA here is from genome assembly GCA_003550305.1 of Glomus cerebriforme. Lineage (NCBI taxonomy): Eukaryota > Fungi > Glomeromycota > Glomeromycetes > Glomerales > Glomeraceae > Glomus > Glomus cerebriforme. Next base: position 14,532 of record QKYT01000948.1, on the reverse strand, counting down.
GTATCATATACAATATGGAAGAAATTTTACTGAGCAAGTATCTTTTGAATTGTCAGCTACTAATGCTACTGATTTGCTATATAATGTAAGACAATTAATAAGTAAATTTATAATGTTTAAATATAATATTAATTTATAATTTATTTAATTTATTTGTAGAATTTTACAGAAAATAAAACTAGAGTGTCAGGAATTTTACTTTTCAGTTTATAGCTTAACAAATTAAAAGAATATTGAGAGATTAAATCATGCAAAAAAAACTTTAAAATCTGTTAATAATATTATTTAATATATCAACTTTTGGATTAACAAAATGGGCAACAAAAGTGGCATCCAAAGTATCAGAATAGTTTTTCAACATTACAAGTGATTTTTACCTTTTAAAAGATACTTCACAATTGGAATCAATAAGTTTTAATGTCAAAGAAAAAAAATATGATGTTGATTATGGAAAAGAGAATCAAGTATTAAAACATAAAAAAGAAGTTGCAATTGTGAGAGCAATAGATAAAAGCTGAATTTCACATAATGGTTATAGATACCTTGTAGTAATTGAATCTAGTTTACTAAAAGAAAAAACAATATCTAAACAAAAAATCTTAATTAACAATTTAATGGAATAAAATATTAAAATTAATGTTATTGATATCATAACAATTGTAGCAGTAGATCCTAATGAAATACCACATATTATAGATGAAAATGTTATAGAAACAGTTATTAATTAAGAAATTTTAATATTTCTTATACCAAATTTAATTAAAAAAAATATTCTAAATTCATTACAACCTCTTATTTCAATACAAATTTCTGGTAATGAAAGAAATGTTGGGCATAAAGTAAAATATATCATAATAACATTTGTAATTTTAAATTGTAAAAAATTTTTTTTTCCTAGACATCATCACTATATGCTTATTCCTTTATTCTGAATCAGAGCAACTAGAATATTAATTGCCAATTCAGCTAAGATTGGCATGATTTTATATATAAAAAAAAGGCTAAAATTTTATGATTTATAGCTAGTACAGAAAACATTAAGCAAAAAAATTTGGGAGTGATACACAAACTTTAAACAAAAATTACATAATATACTAAATAATACCCAAGAAATATGAATTTGTAAAAAAAAATCATTAGTTCATATGTAAAATAATAACTTTACTATGTATATGCATCAGATTTCACATATCAAATATAACGGAATTTATAAATTTATTTTTTATGATGTTCTTAAAACCTTCCTGCTAAAGTATGTTCTGCTACTTCAATTGCCTGAAATGCCATTGCATGCTTCCAACCTCATAAAAAAGAAGTAATCCAGTTAGCAATAGTAGATTCCTTTGATATTTTCTCTTTTTTTATTTTTTCTTTTTGCACTCGTTACATTAATTCACTTCGCATTTCTGCAGCTATCAATTTTTTTTTGGATTAGCAGTTTTTACATGAAACATTATTTTTAGAAGCTGTTTGATATGTACAGAAATTCATTTTACTAGCTCTTTAATTTTTTGATGTTACTGTAAAATCCAACCAGAAGTAAAAACCTTCAACTAAATAAACAATAAATTAGTTTTTGAGTTCTATCTTTTTCTGACCTTAAAACAGGATAAGGTAAACTCATCCTCTTTTTTTTTTATTATTATTTATTTACTACAACCTACCCCTAATTGTGTGTGTTGTGATTGTTGATCATTTATATCTCAAATCTACTCTTATTTCTATTTTATTTGTTAAATCAACTATTATAGATTCCTGCATTATAACATATTTGTGATTTATTTAGTAATTAGTTATGTTTTATAACAAACTTACCAATTCATTTTCTGTATTTATATCAATAGCATCTATAATTAATATAGGAACGAAAATAAAATCAATTGAATTACCTAATTACAAATTGATAATTTGGACATTAAAATAACAGTTACTTTGACAATTGATCTTTAGTATAATTCATGGTTTATGAGGTTTTAAATGTGCTAAAATGATAGGATTGGGTTGTGTGATTATACAGTCTTTAGCAATTTTCTGAAATTTACTAAGGGAAAACTTGTTTAATTTTCCAAATCTTGGCAGGGATCATGCATAGATATAGCCAGCTTCTTTGCCATCATATATCCAAGTAAATTCATTCCAATTTTGAATTTTTGCAATTATTCTCATTTTCTGTTTTTATTTTTCTATTTGAATTTACAATAAATATTATTTTTTATATTATATTTTATATTATTTATAATAAATATATTTACCTTGTTCTCAAATAGTTTGAAGATTTGCTACATAAGTACCTAATAAATCTTTGATCACTTTTTCAATATCTTCTTCAGAAGTAATTTCATAACTAAGTTTAACATACCACTTGATAGCATGTGTAATCTCAATAAAAATTTGATTACAAATAAATTTTCATTATTAATATAAATTGAATTAGTAAAGAAATTATTTACTTGGGCGTAATGAGAATCAATTGCAGTTTTCGCTTTACCTACTTTTAAAAAAATCCATTTATTAATGCAAATATCATACTATTCTTTCTAATGTGATAATATTATCATTAGCTCAGTATTGTGATAAATCTACCATTAGCCCTATTTACTTTTATTCTATTCTGATCTGAACTGATTTTCACAAATTTTTTTAGCCAATCAAATGTTCTGAAAAATAAAAATACGTATGTGACTTAACTTTTCGTATTCATGTTTAAAACTTAATAATGAGTTCTTAAAATAATAAAAAAGTAGTCAACCCAAACATTAATATAAACTTGAAATATCCTGTTCCTATACGTCTAAAACCAACTGTATTAGAACAAAATTCTTCTATTTCTTTCATTAAGATTACAACCAAACCTGCATCTACTTCTAAAGAAATAGCTATTGATCTTACTATAGTTTGTACTTATATTTTTACCTAAAATTTATTCTATTTAACATAATTATTAATATCTTTTTTTTATAAATAGTCAGAAACAGAAACTGTGCAAGTAGATTCACAAAAAAGTGAAGTTTTTAAAATAAGATTCGCAATTTTTAATTTCAACATATTACTTTAAAAATTTTTTATATCAAATATATATTTGATATATTTGATAGCTGCCAACTAAAAGTATTAAATACAAAAAGAAAGTTTTAAAAAATGAAAAATCAAACGATAAGTCGATAATAACTCTAAATAGATAGATACAGAAATTAGATTTATTACTTGAATTTTGGGAAGAAAATTTAGAAGAATGGTAAAGAGGAAAGGTAAAAGTATATCAAAAAATAATAAATAAAAATTTGCTACCAGGTCGAAATCTTAAGCAAATTAGAAATAAGGTGGGAAAATTGCATAAAATATATTTACAAAAAAAAAAGCTAATTCCACTGGTGAAGAAAGTGTTGAATGGATTTGGTATTCACAGATAGAAGAAATTTTATCACAAAGTAAAGCAATCAAACCTGATTATATTATAGATTCATCAATTTCAGATTCTCCTAATATTTCTAATAGTAAAATTCAAATGACAAAAAAAATTGTGAAACTGAAAAACTACAAAAAAAAGAAAAGAAAAACTGGAATTGAAGGTATTTTTGGAGTGATTGCAGTAATAGGCGAATCAAGAGATAGGTTTTATGAAAAAAAAATTATCTTTAGAGGAATGTGAAAGTTAAAAAAAATTTGAATTAGAAAAAAAAAAATTAACTCAGCAATATAAGTTAGAAAAAAGCAAATTAGAAATAGAAAAATTATGTATTGATGAAAATAAAAAAGTTAAATTAGAATTAGAAATGTTAAAGACAAAAATAATGATTAATAATGTATATAAAAACTTATATTAAAAATAAAATTTGATATTAATTGAAAGGCGATTTCTATTTGTACACGGGGTGTCTGAACACAGGGTCATAATTCTGGCTGGAATTAAATAATCTGCAATGAAATTGCCTTTTTGGAAATTTCATATAATCCAAAATTTGATTTTTGAGAGAAATAAAATTGCCTTTTTTGTATTATATGACGTAGGACAATAATCCAAAAAAGGATACTCCGGCCGGCATTATGAAATACGACCAAAATTAGGAATGTGATGAATAAATGTGATGAATAGGATTTCACACCTTGAAAAAATTCTAAGTCCCTAGAATAAATAGAAAAAATGAAACAGAAGGTATGACACGGGAGAAGGGGATAAATTATCATATAGTAAAAAATCATGTGATATGTATTCAGATACCCGTGTAAATTTTAATTGAAAAAGTACATATGGGCTGATCATGCTCATTTCACTAAGTAAATTTTGTGATGTTTATAAGTTGTACCACAAGAATAGTACCACCATCATACCAAAATAGTACTAAAATGCATAATAAAAAACAATTCGAAGCCAATAATCACTTGTAAAAACTGTTTTTCACTATTGAAATCACAAGTTTCAAATGAGTTGTAGATTAGTTTGGAGAGGCTAATCATAGAATTGAGGAATATTATAAAATAGCAGTTTTCAGTATGCTAGTTGCTTTTAAAAAATATTTTAGTTACTTTTACAACTTTTAAAACAATTTTGATTAATTTTTTACGCTATAGTAAGTGCTTTTCTTTTATCTCTTTATTTCAGATGTTATAGTTACTAATATCTATATTGTATAATTTATTAGAATTAAGGAGCTTATTTTTAAGAATTGTTTTACTTTAGTTTTCTTTTTGGTATAAAAGCGCTATATTCATTTGTTTTTTTTTAAAAAAAACATTTTATTTAGGTTTTTATTACTTTTTCCAGAAATCAAGTATTTGTAGATGAGGATATTGGTTATAATATTCCAATTTTCAAAGTCTAAAATTCATATTTTCATTTAGCAATAATTAATGTAATTATTGTTGCCATAATAATTATATAAAATTATATAAAAAACAGCTTCGCGTTGCTATTTTTTTTGTTTTTCAGCTTGTTGCACTGATGCCGATTTGAAATTATTACATGTGACATTTAGGAGGATGAGTCAAATTAACCTATATGATATTTATTTATAATATGATTTATATTATTTATAGGGCAAATATATATCTCGCAGGGCACGACATCATTATTCATCGCCTTCAATTTGTCACCCTCCATGTCATACCCTCCGATTAGTGTTGTTAAAAGTCCGGTTTGGTCCAACTTGAGACTAAAGTCAAGCCGGACTGATAAAATCTCAAGTCGGACCGGACCGAACTGATGGATTATTCAAGTCGGACTGAACCAGACTGCTGTGACTTGAATTTACAAGTCGGACTGATGCAAGCTAAGCTGGACCGGACTGTGGGGTTGATCAATAATTATAGCCAATTAGGTTAGCCATTTTTTTTTTTTTTTGGTATTTTAATTTTCCATTTTCGTTTTTGTCTTTCATTTGTCTCTATTCTTTTTTTTTTAGGAATTCGGTTGGACTTCTTCAGGAATACAGGTAAAGTTGAAAAATTTTTTCATTTTCGTTCTTCTTTTCATTTTCATTCAAACTTTACTAACACTGTTTCCTTTCTTTTCGTCTAGGTTTCGGCTGTATTCTTTAAAGATGGNGGGCAGGTATGTTGGAATTTTTTATTGTTTTCATCATTTCGAACTTTTATACTAACACCATTCATTTTCTTTTAGGATTCGGCTGGCTTCTTCAAGACGACGGGTATGCTGGAATTCTCTTTAGATTTCAGCTGGACTCTTCAAGATGGTGTGTAAGATTCCTTTGTTTTTGTTTTTGTTTTTCTTTATACTAACCAGCATTTTCTTTTTTTCTTTAGGACTTTCGGTTGGGTTCTTCAAGACTACAGGTATTCTTCTTTTGTAGGCTCCCTTCAGTTTCGACATTGGATACTTTAGTAAGTTTCGCAACGAAACTTACAAATAATTTTTGNTTTTTAAGAAACATTTTACTAACGTTTCATTATTTCTTTTTTGTAAATTTTGAGGAGATTCGATTTGGGATACCTGGGAATTGGAATGGTAAGTTTCTTTGCGAAACTTACCATTTTGTTTATTTTTTTTTAATTAGAAACGTTTTCTAACGTTTCTTTCATTTCTTTTTTTTAGGATTCGGTTTGGATGATGTAGATGGTAAGTTTCGTAACGAATTGTTACGAAACTTTAAAATTTTTTACTTTTTTTTATTAGAAACGTTTTTTAACATTTCTTTCATTTCTTTTTTGTAAGATTCGGCATCTTGAGTTTGGGATGATGATTAGCAAAAGNAGAAATAGATTAGGTGATCGTGCAATAGAAGCATGTATGTGTTTAAATTCTTGGATAGCAATATTAGATAATTAGAAAATATAAATGCGATTATATTTTTTAGTTTATATTTTTTAGTGCATATAAATATATAAATGTTATATACTGTAATTGCAAAGTAACAAATAAAATTACATTTATAAATGTTTTAAATTGTAAAATTTGCGAAAATAATTATCAACCCATCGACCCCATCAACCCCATCAACCCATCAACTTCAAGTTGGACCGGACCGCAACTTGAAATTTTTCAAGTCGGACCAGACCACAACTTTGAAATTTCAAGTCAGACCGGACCACAACTTGGAAACCTTTCAAGTCAGACTGGACCGACCCCATCAGTCCGGTTCAGTCTGGTTCAGTCCAACTTGGACTTAACAACACTACCTCCGATTTTCATTTTTACTATTTATATTCTAGGGACAAAAAATTTTTTCGAAGTGTGAATCCTATTTGTCACATGTTAATCGTCACATTCCTTAATTTTGGCCGAAAACTTTAATTCTGGCCAGAATTTCTATTTTTGGATATTGTATAACATTATACAGACTAAAAAGACAATTTTATTTCTCTTCAAAATCAAAATTTAGGTTATATGAGACTCCCAAAAAAAGAAAATTTTCTTAATTTCGGCCAGAATTACCGAATTAAGAAAATTCCCGGTGATGTATAAATGTCTTACCCCCATGCTAAATCTAGATTTACCCTTATTTATATTACAAATTGATTTAACATTCTTTCTTTTTTAAGTTCTCCTTCTAATTTTAAGATTTTATCATTTTCATCCTTTCAATCATATCGATCATTATTATCATCATAGTTTTCTTGATCAGATATTTCCCAAGTTTCACCACAAATTCCAAGAAAATTATGCACAATCTGCTAATTTAATTGTTATTTTTACATCTTTTACAGATAATTCTTTTAGTGTTTTAAATCTAGCCTTCAATTAGCTAAAGGCATTTTCTACTGCAACCCAATGTTTTGAATGGATAAAATTATTTATTATTAGAAGGATTTTTAAAAGAAGAAATTAAAAAAGGAGAAATCGGATATGCTGAATCACCTAATACATAATCATCATCTTCAATGTATTTTTATTAAAAAAAAAATCTAAATTAGCATAAACTCATGCATCATTATATGATTGATAAAAATTCCTTTAAAATCAACAATTTCTTGACAATAAATTGCATATCTTTTTTTCCTTGTAAAGTATGCTATTGGATCTTGTACAGTCTATTTCTTATAGCTTTTATTAAATGATTAACATAAAGAATTACAGTACCTTCAGATATTCCAAACTGAGAACAAATGCTTATAATATCATCTTTAGAACCCAAATGCTTAAGCTTGTGACTTTTTTCCTTTGTTTTGAAAAACTGGATCATTTTGTAAAACTTGTACTAGTTTATTAAAATGCTATCTTTCTAATATTTCATACCATCAGTGTTGAGATTTACTAACATGAATTCGTGGAATAAGATAATGTGAAGATGATAAAACAAGAAGTATTTCTTTTATTAAACCATCATTATCAGTTAGTTCTTCATCATTATCAAATGTATTATCTATTTCTTGTATTGCTAATAATGTTAAAGCATATTCTAAATCCTTTCTAGTTGACATAATTGGTTAAAAGATTTGAAAGGATCAGATTAAGACAGATTTTTCTACTCAATTTATTCTGTTTTTTAATTGACTAAAAAACATTTCATAAAAATCAGATCAGATCGGAATAGAATAAAAGTGAACAGAGCTATTGTCAGATATAATTGTTACATATTTAGGTTTTCTTTCAAATGTTTCTATTACCTTATATAATGAAGATGCTGTGAACCAAGCATCTTGCTTGGTATCTCCACTCCAGTAATCAAAAGCAGTAATGTTGATATTATTATTATCTTGACTTTTAGTATATAATAAAATAGAATGCAAAGTCCATCCACATTTACCAAACCATTCATCTTTTATTTCTCTTATTTTTTTAGGATTAATATGCATTTTATAATCTACAATGATTAAAGCTTCATCAGAATTAAGTTGGGCTAAAGTAGAAGATAATTGTGCATTTAAATAGGGTTTCAAGCATGATGTGACATAAATGCAATCAATCTTCTTTGATATTCATCAAGATCTCTATGCTGACTCAAAGGTAAATGCTCTTTCAAATTTTTGAAAAAAATAAATAGATTTTCACAATTATTATAAGTGTTGTAATGTATTTCTTGACAATCACCAAAAGCATGTCAAAGGCAATATAATAAGCAAGGATTATGAACTGCAACTCCACTTTGCATTACATTCAATTGCTTCGAGTAGTCTTTTCTAAGGTAACATTATAGATTTTAAGCTGCATCAACTAATTAATTTTATATTACAAAAACAAAAACAATTAGCAGCAAGTAGAATTATAATTAGAATAATTATTTCAATTATCAAGATCTTACCTGAAGTATTAGACTTGTAATATTGGTATTTATTAATTCTTTAATATTTGAAATACTTAATATCCACATTCATTACATTCTGAATAAAATTTGCCTAAATCTTCTTTGTATATAAAGTGTTTACCATTTAATTGCACCATGAAAGATGTTCTTTGCATTCCATTAGGATATTGTTCATAAAACTACTTCCATAAAGCTTGTTTATGATTTTGCAAATAAAGAACAGGTAATCCACTCATATTGTCAGTTTTATAAGAACTCATATTAACATACTTTTTTGTAGAAAAAAATGATTCAAACTGCTGCAACATTTTAGCAGTAAATTTTTCTTGGTAAAAAACTGGCTTATGTAGTGAAGGTGCTCTATAACCATTTATCTGTATATGTCTATGTAATTCTGAAATGGTATGACGTTTAACCTTATGAAAAAAATATTATAAATTTTTTCCATTTTGTCTGATGTTAATTAACATTATTAGTAATTCAGCTTTAATTTTGTTGTCTTCTAATGCATAACCAAAACATTGCCAAAAGATTTGCGTTGAATGATTATTACTAACAAGAAATCCCATTTGATATAGTTGAGTAAGGAGTTTATGATCCTGTTCTGATTGGAATAATTTTGATCAAAATTGATACTAATGATAATAATTAGTTTGTAAGAAGAAATTATTGATGATAAATGAAAAATCAATATTACGAAGTTGATGTAACAACCTGGCTTTTTTCACATGACTAAGAAGTTATATTATAAGCTCCAGTAGCATGAAGAAATCTTTGCCATGCTCTCTGTTCTTGTGTACTGAATTAATAACTTTCATCATAGATATTTTTAATTTAGCATGTAGTTCAATTAAAGAGTTTGGTTATTGCTTCCATTTTACAAATAATGAATGCCAGTTAATTGAAATTGTTTTTCGTCTTAGGTGAAAATCAAAAAGGATTTTCATAATAAAATAATTTTCTCATTTTTGAAGGGAATATATTGGGATTTTTTGTTTTTTATTCAAAGATTGGATTATATTATTATCATCAGGAATATTTTTAATGTAAAGTACTCTGAAAGTCTAACAATACCGTATATTTACGTACTATTATGCCATAATTTTTCATAATATTTATGTTTCTATCATAGTACTTCGTATGTCTACAGTAAC
>QKYT01000947.1:0-27636 GCA_003550305.1 Glomus cerebriforme | reverse complement strand
AGACTGATATTTTCTTGTATTACTTTAAAATTGATTTTCCATCACGTGACTATCAAATTTACATATACTGTGTACTCTAGCCTTAATCAAGCATAGGCAAAAGCATTTACTATTTATGAAATTTCTTGGCATGTTGTTAAAAATTCTTTTTTTATTGAAGCTTTAAAAGAAATGAATCCATTATATGAACTACCAATTCGTGAACTTTTTTCTAATTATATATTTAAACAATAATTAGCAAAAGTAAATAATTTTATTATTTAAAAACACTGCAGTCACATGGGTATTACGTTTAGACTACCTATATAAATAATTATATATTTACAATTGTATGACTGCAGTATGTAATATATGTAATATATATAACAGTTACATTAATTACAATTGCATAATATAATGACATGTCAAAATAATAAATTATACGTCAATTATTTTATTTTTTATTTTATTTAATTTTTATTATTATATTTTTAATTTTAATTTTATTTAAAAGAAAAAGAAGAACAAAAGGAAGAACAAAAGAACAAAACAGAAGAAGAAAAAAAAGAGAGAAAGAAAAAAAAAAGTTAGAAGAAATTAACAAAGGAAGAATCCAAAAAAAAGGAAAGAAAATCCAAAATATGACTCACCTGTAAAACTGAAATGAAGAGATGCTACTGAGATCTAAAAAAAAGATAAATGAGAGATCCAAAGGTCACCAAAATGAAGAGCCGCCACTAAGATCTAAAGAAACAAGATAAAAAAATTAAAAGAAATTAACGAAGAAAAAAACCAAAAAAAAAAAAGAAAACCTAAAATATGACTCATCTATAAAACTGAAATGAAGTGATGCTACTGAGATCTAAAAAAAAAAGATAAATGAGAAATCCAAAGACTACCGAAATGAAGAGCCGCTGCTGAGATCTTAAGAAAAAAGATAAAGAGATCCAAGATCACTGAAACGAAGAGCTACCACTGAGATCTAAAAAAAAGAAGTTAGAACGAAATGGAAAAATGAAATGGAAAACAAAAAAAAATGGAAAGACCTACTTGTGGAACTGAACCCAGAACCTGATATATGATAACGAATTGATTTTTAATTTTTTTTATTTATAATTTATAATAAAACTATAAATAATATTTGTTTTATTTTTTTTCTTATTATTTTCTTATTATTTTAAAAGAAGAGNAAATAAGAAAGAAAAGAAACCTACTTAAAAAGAAAAAGAAAACTAATTCTAACCTGAAAATTTTTTAAAAAAGGTAATGAATGTATTTTGGAAATTCTCAAGAATAGTCATTAAATTGGGTTGTATTTTTTTATGAACAATTAACATCAAAAAAAAATTTAAAAATTCTTATTATTAAACAATTAGAAGATAATACAAATTTAATTAATTAGAAAATTTTCAATAAAAATTTTTTATTATAAAATATATACTTAAATAATAGGAATTATAATTTAAATTTATTATTATACTGTATATATAATTAAATCTTTATTTTATATATATTTTTAAGCTATAAATATTAAACTGTTGATATAGTTAACAGGTAAATGCTAGTAAAATTAAAAATATTCTTATTTAACAAAAAAATTTAACTCTTGGTATGTAATTTTAAAATTTTTTTGAATTTTGAAAATTTATTCAATTTTATAATCTATTTTTAAAATTTAAAACAATATTAATATTTTAGCTCTAGATGGTTGAAGTAGTGAAAAGAATCATTCTTATTGGAATTTTATTATTATAATACCTGATTACAAAAAATATTTATATCAATTATATGATTTTTCAGATGAATCACATANAGGAGAATTTATTGCAAATCAAATAAAAAGTATTTTGGAAGCAGTTGATCCTAATCAATTCTTAGCAATTGTTAGTAATAATGATGCTAATGTTAAACTTGCACGTAATCAGATTAGTCAATTATATCCACATATTTTTAGTATTTGATATATTGCTTATGTAATTAATTTGATAGTACAAGATATAGTAAAATATGATTTTGCTAAACGTTTAATTTATTATTATAATATTTTATGTACTTTTTTTAAAACTTCTCATCAAGCTGATTAGTATAATAGTATTAAACCTATTTTTTTTATTTTTAATTAAAATATTATTTTTATTTTTTTAATTATTTTTTCATATTATTTTAGGAGTAAAAGTAAGAAGTTTAATTCTAGAAAAAAACATTTCAGGTGAAGGTCTTAAATCATATAATAAAATTTGATGGATAACTGCATATGAATATGTTGAAAGTATATTGCATTTAGAGTTAATTTTAAAAGAAGAAAGTATTANATTTAATTATTTAAATTATTTTTATTATTTTTAATTTAATAATAATTAATTATTTTATTTAATTTTTAACCAATAATTGTGTTATTTATTTTATTAATCATTATAAATTTTTTATTCATTTAAAAATTCTTTATTTTGTTCTTTTTCTATTAAAAAAAGCAGTATTAACATTAGAAGGATGTAATACAACACTTAGTGATTATTTTATGAGTCTAGCTAAAATAGCAGCAATAATTAAAAAACTACCATCTCATCAATATGCTTAATTTCATACACAATATATTGAAATTTTAAATTTTTGTTTTGATAAATTTGATATTTACTTTATTATTTTTTAATACCAAATTTTAGAGGTAAATACAGTATTATTTTGTTATTATTATTATTAAATAATTAAATATTTATTATTTTTAGTTTTTTACTAATATTAACATTTTATATTATTATAAATTAATAGGTTCAGGATTACAAAATGGACAGTTTAAACGTATTATTAAAACTGCTAGTAATATATAGCAAAAAATGTGTAAAAATCTTGCAAGTGATTATATTTTAACTTCACATCTTAGATTGTATAAAACTTATGAAGAACCATATAATGAATCATATGAACCAGGATATGATATTCCACTTAAATAGTAGAAAACAATTGAACTTAAACTAAATTATCTTCAAGAATTAGCTTTAAAAGTTTTTGCTATTATTTCAAATAGTACTTCTTATGAAAGAAATTTTTCTTTACTTAGTTGGTTAATAAATAACAAACATTTTTAATTAAAAATTGAGAATTTGGAATTAATTGCAAAAATATATTGTTTTTATAATACTAATACTAAAAAAGAACTTTCTTATTTTTTAGCAAATATGACTGAAAATCAAGTTTTACAAGTTTTATATGAAACAAATGGACAAATATTAGAAGAAGAAGAAGAAGAAAATATTTATCAGGAAGAATTATCACAATTTATTAATCATCTTAACTTCTTCAAATATACGTTCAGTAACTGCTTTAAATTTATTTTTGAAATCATGTTTACAATTAAATGAAGAAAAATTTAATGAAGATTTAGATTATATACTTGATAATGATGATGATAACTTTTCAATAGTAGAAAATACTGAAGAAAAAGAATCAGATAATATAAATAAAGGTGTTTGGTATTTTTAATTGGGATTCAAATGATTTAGTAAATAGTAATGATAATTAGATTTTTTTAGTTTTTCAAATTTATTATTTTAGTTTATTAAATAAAGAATAAATCATAACAATATTATTAAATAAATATTATTTTAAATTTTTAATAATGTTTTAACTTTTTAATACTATTTAAATCTTTTGCCATTATCTAAATCTTTTAACAGTTTCAACTTTTAAAAATAAAAGTCAAAGCGTTTAAATAGGTTTCAACTTTCGACAATTGTTAAAACCCTTAAGTTTTGTCAAACAACTATAGGATAATTTATAAAGCTACAAGTCAGTATTTTAGGTTTATTTGATATTTCATTTATATTATATAATTTGTGACACTTCTACAGGTGGCATATTTAATTATATTTATGATGGTTCCTAATGTTTTTTTGGCCATATATAAAATTGATGAAAAATTCAAAAATTTATTTTTATCTATTGGAAGAAAATTAGAGTAATCAAATTAGATTTTCTTTTAATAATTACACAATCAGGCTGGTTATACTAAATTGAAAATGGCAATAATATAAAAATTAGATTAGCAAAATATAAAATATTAACCAATTATTTAACAGCAGATTAAAATAGATTTTACAAACCTTAGTGATATTATATTTTGAACAGAGCTATTGCATTACCAGTTAAAGAATCTTTATCTTTTTCAGTATTTTCAATATTTTCTATAGTTTTCACTTCTTTTTGTTCAAAATAATGTCATATCCAACTGTTTCTGATATATGAAAGAATAGTTTTAGTTTTTTTTTAATAGGAGAGTTTGACATCTTTTATTATGAAATAAGGTTGCAAAAAAAAAATATCAAAAATGATATAAATATATACACTGGCTTACCATAAATTACCGGATTTTTTTTTATATATAAAATTTATATGTAAACTTTATATTTTTGTACACATATAAAAAATTTTTTTGTACTTAATAATTGAAAAATTTTTTATTTCATAATAAAATACAAATATCAAACTTATTATAAAAAATTTAAAATTTATAAGGCTAATATTTAGTATGCCCGCCTTTGGCCTTAATTACTACTTTGATATGCCTAGGTAAGCTTAAAATTAATTGATGTAACGTTTCAATACTAATTTTTCTCCATTCCTCTTGAACTACATCAATTAATTCCTGTTTAGATTTAGGCAGAGGCTTTCTTTTTCAAACCTGATAATCCAAATGATTTCACAAGTTCTCGATCAGATTAAGATCGGGACTTTGTGTCACCCAATCTAAAATTGGAACGTCATGTGTTCTCATCCACCAAACACTATAAGATGATGTATGACATGACGCTCCATCTTACTGAAATATGGAATTAGGATAATTACTAACCCATGGTATAAAGTGGTTAGCTAAAATATTGATGTAATCATCAGAATTCATATTCCCTTCTACCACAACCAAAGGTCCAACTCCATGCCAACCAAAACACCCCCAAAACATCACTGATCCTCCTCCAAACTTAACTGTAGGTTGAATACAATCTTTATTGTAAGCTTCTCCAGGACTTCTCCATACTCTTACTNGGCCATCTGATTCAAAAAGAGCAAATCTTGACTCATCTGACCATACCACCTGTTTCCATTCTTCTTCCCAGTTTCGTTTTTCTCTACACCATCTCAACCAGTTATTTTGATATTTTTCAGTCAAAAGAAGTTTTTTACGTGTAGCATAACTACCAAGACCTTTACCATGAAGGTATCTTCTAACTGTATTATTATGCAAAGTTGTNTTGAGACTGGAGTTTAACTTACTTGTTATATCNCCAAGTGGAGAAAACCGGTCAGTACGAACAATACGCTGTAAAACTTGTGTATCATGTTGAGTAAGACTTTTTGGACATCCAGGACATTTCTCAGGTATTGCAGAACCTGTTTCTTTATACCTTTTAATAGTATCACTTACAGTACTGGTAGGGATGCCAAGTTGAGTAGAAATAACTCTTTGCTTGGTGCCACTGAGGAAAGCACCAATAATTCGTTCATGTTGAGTCTTTGACAGTTCGTTTCCATGCATTTAAAACTAGAAGCGAAATAATTTTGTTATCTTTTTAGTTTATATGTATGATAGGGAGAAATCACTGATCGTGTAACTGATGCGCAAATTCACGTGACAAAAATCTGGTAATTTATGGTAGGCCAGTGTATGTAACTGCTCTTTTTTGTGTAACATTTTTGATCTTATCTTTTTTGACAGAAAATACCATATTATTTTTTAAACTCTTTATTATAACTTTAATAATAAGTGGATTATTTAATAAAAGTTAAATTTTATACTCTTTAAATTAAAACACATTTTATCATTGATTTTGTTGTAAATTAAAATAATAAAGTATTATAGTTCAATAATTCAAGAAGCTGTCAAATTGAAAAAAAATAATAGAAGAGAACATTTCTAAAAAATACTCAAATTCCTTTTTATAACTAAACTATTCCATAAAGTCCAAGAGCTGCAATGTTTAAAAAAGAAGAAATAAACATTAGACCACTTCTAAAGGTATTAAAGAACAAAATAATCCCTTTCCTTTACAACTTACCAAATACCCATTCCACAGAGCCATGATGATGATATTTCATATGTACAGTATTTCCTGGAGTACCCCACCATTTGTGCTATATGGTATGAAAATAACTTTTGTTCCTAAATCTTTGGACATTGATGACATTGTTCCAAGATATTGAATATGCTAATATAAGGTAAATTAACTTTAAAAAAGAAACTTAAATTATTATATTAAGAACTTACCAAAGCAACTGGTAAATTCAAAAGTTCTGCAATTTGTATCATCATCAATTAGTAGAATCAACTAATAAAAACAAAGTTAAAGTAAATAAAGAGAAAAAAATTTTAAAGAAAAATGCAATGTAAAAAAGTAAAAGGTAAAGTACCTTAGCTTGCATGGCAAATGATTTTACTTTCACAATTCTTTTGCTTGAGAAGTTGATGAAAAAAAATCTCTAGAAAATCCAATATCAATGTTAGAACATTTCTAAGGATCTTAAAGAACAAATACATAAGACAAGAGTCACAATGCCTAAAAAAAATAAACATTAGGTGAATTGGTGAGTTTTACATTAATATTTTCAAATTTTTTAAGAACCCCTATTAACTTATCAAATATCGTTCCATTGTCCAAAAAAGAAGGAAACATAGAATGTTTCTAAAGATATTTAAGAATCTGAAAATTTTTAACTTACCAATATCCCTTCCGTAAGTAAAAAAAAGAAGAAACGTTGGAATGATTTTATACAAACGAGTTCCGTACTTTCATTCCATAAAGTCCAAGAATCTGCATAAGAAGAAGTGTAAATTTGGAATTAATCAATAGAAACGTTAGTTTAATAACGATTCTTATGTCTACCACAAAGCAAATAAAAAATATACTGCACTTTTTGAACTTTTAGACATAATTGAAGGCGTTTTTCGAAATTAATAGAAAAAGAGTTGTTTAAATGTTTTGATAAAATCTTAAGGCTGACAGAGTAATGGAACATTGTAAAAATTTTCTGGTCAAAGACATATATAGAAGGGTGAAATATTTCGCGTCTGAAAAAAAAAACTAATCGGATAAATTCGGATTACGTAAGGATGATCCGGATAATCCGGATGATGCAACTGCGGATATTTCGAATTACGGATATCTAATCGGATCGGATAAACGGATGCCGGATTTTAACCGAATCGGATAAAAATATAATAAAGATTTTACTTCGAATTTTTTAAATGTGTGNTTTATTTTTCAAGTGATACTACAATAAAATATTTTATTTGCTTTGCAATCTATTTACAGTCATGAAAAAAATATAAAATTTACTAAATCATTAAAAATGCTATTCTACACTAATGAAAAAAATCTCTTTCTTGTTGCTCATCTGATCTTCCGCCGTAATTAATGGTAACATTGATCACATTCGAAAAAGAAAGGATGGTGGGGGACAGTCACTCACTGGGGGTTACAGGTCTGGAGATATTAGGTGCATGGATCGTCTTGGAAATTCAACTCTAGATGGAAGGACTAGCGTATGATTCGTATGACATCTGATTTTATGTTTGAACGATCATCGTTTTTTATAAAAGATGAACCAATCACAAAGTTAAAAAGTCCGTTATGCGTAAGAAATAGACTTAAACCATAGGCTGTACATTATACATGTTGAAACTCCATAGGATTGGTACCTATCCCATACTGCCTGCAAAAAAAATCCATGAATATGCTACATTCACGGAAGGGCCTAAGCAAGGCAAGTAATAATTACGTGAAGATGCTACATTTATTGGTGAAAAAAAAACACAGAATATAAAACACGGATTAAATATTTTTATAAGGCTAATTCTTTTTTTTTATAAAACAAATCATTTTGATTAATAATAGAGAATTTAATTAATCATGGTTATAAACCGCGATGGGAAAACATTATATAAAGGGGTCGAGGAAGGAAAGGATGAAAATTAATAAAATCGACAAAAACTTGACTGAAAAATCTGAAAAATCAAAATGAAATTTAATCTTTTCTTACTCCTCTTAACTATCTTTGCCGTGGTTGCTTTCGCGTATCCGAGCAATCACCGAACGGGAACGAGTCTATTGAAACGTCTAAGCAAAAATCCAAACTGCAGTTTCTCTTGTTGTAATCCTGGTGATGAGAAATGCTTTAAGGAATGTGGTTTGCCTACCTGCACTTGCAATCCCAACGCTTCTTGCTGTAGACCTAATGATGAGACATGTAAAAATGTATGTAAATTGCGTACATGCGAACCGAAAGAACCTCCTACTATCGGCTGATACCACCACCATTGACCTGCTTTGGGCGTTTAT
Organism: Glomus cerebriforme; assembly: GCA_003550305.1. NCBI lineage: Eukaryota > Fungi > Glomeromycota > Glomeromycetes > Glomerales > Glomeraceae > Glomus > Glomus cerebriforme. The sequence goes on along the minus strand of QKYT01000947.1, from coordinate 19,327 downwards.
AGTTGAAATTATTTAAAAAACAATGTTAATTAAACATATGTACTCTTTTTGTAATATGAAAGTTAATTATTAAAAGACTCAAAAAGAAGATTGGTTTAATTTTTTAATAATGTAAATTGCAAAACAATTAATTAATGCAAGCAATTAAAAAATCTTAATATTGTAACTAAAATATGTAAATTGTGTTTTGAATTTGCTCATATCTCAGGGATCATTGTACTGCAAATAGTTTTTCGCCTACTTAATAATAAATTTTGAGAAATTTTATGGGTCATTTCAAAATTGGCATACATTAACATTTAAAATGGTTTGAATTGGTGGTAACCTCTATTAGAAATTTTTTTGGTCCTAAAAAAACTAACAAGTTATAGCAGTTAAGCTAGAAAATATGCATAATCATATATTACTTTATATTTTTTTAACTTGCAATTAGACCACAAAAAATAAATTCATTACATTCATATTTCAAATAGAGCAATTACATTTTATGCATGTTTACGAGTAAATGTTTCATGTCAGAATAATAAATTTGAATCTGATTGGCTGATCTGTAACTCATCTCGTGATTTAATTTTAAGGAGATCTCATGTGATATGAATTTTTTATGATACGTTAAAAATAATTTAGAACGTCCAATTTACATGCATATAAATATATTTATAAAATAAATCCAATATTTTATTATAATATACTACTTAATACAATTTACTATAAATTACTAAAATTCAGTTAAAATACATAAATTGATATAAATCCACTAATTTGGTAATAAATATACCTGGAGTAACTGTTAAGATTATTTAGACAGTATTTATAATAAATCTGTACCTAAATCTATTAATTTATATTCTGGATATGATATAAAATATATTGCTAACCATCATTATTATACTGATAACAATCAGTTTGAAAAAGTGATTGAAAATTTTATTAATTTTGGCCAAATTTCATTATTTGTATTGAATTTGTGTTTAAATTTTATCACTAAAGAATAATATTTAGTAATTGCATTACATAATTTTAATATACAATTTGATATGTTAAAATTTTTATGATATATATGATTTTTTAGTAATTGTATTGTGCGTAATTTAAAAAATATTTTTTTGTATATGTACTATACATGATTTTTTTAAGAAATATACTAAGGGTCATGACATATATTACCTAATATTAGTTTCATAAGAAGTCCTACTCTCCCCCCTAAGTAAGATTTTTTCAACCAAGCAATAATATTTAAATATATATATAGTATTAATTTTGACCAATAAAAATGCTTAATTTTGTATCATGTAAGATTTTGCTTTACTCCCCACCCTCTAAAATATTATCTAATAAATGTTATGCCTCTAATTAATAATGATTTTTTTTTTATCTATATTTAAATTTTTTTTTAAATTTAAAAATAATAAACTATATTTAAAATAATTAAAATGTACACATAAGATTTTTAACAATTTTAATAATAAGAAACTGTAATTAATTAATATTTTAATTACATTTAATTGATATGAAAAATTAAAAAGGTATTGTTTAAATTTTTATATAAAGTGGATATTTTATGACTTTCTTTCAACATCAGGAAATTTTTTATGCAAAAATTTGCGTAAATTTACGCAGTATAATATTTCATAAGTTTTTAAACCCGCCACTAGTAATGCTAGGTGAAATTATTTTTTAAAATCTGAAACATTTCAGATTTTTATTTAATAGTCTAAACTCATTCTGTAACCTGAATTTTTTCCAAAATTAAGATTTATTTCTGAAACCTAAATTTATATCTGAATAAAAGTTTTCACTAAACTAACCAAAATTAGTTAGAAATTAAATATAACAAAAACAAATGTATTTTTATATTTTATTTAAATTCTTTATTGCACTTTATAACTTTCATTTTTTGATACTTTAAATCAAAAAAAAATTGATAATAATAAACATGATTATAAAGTATCTTCAACTAAATCATCATTATCTAATAAATATTGTTGAGTTAATTTTTAATACCTTCTAATTCGTTTTCACTATTATTATTACTAGTGCTACTGCTACTATTAATACAACTATTATCACTATCAACATCATTATCTGTATTATCATTATCTGAATTCTTATTCAGAATTTTTCCCACTTTTTTCAAATTAAACATCTTTTTGATAATTAAAACTTGAACTATGTGATTAGAAATGTCCAAAACAGTTATATTTTTTGATTATGTTTCATTACTATTAATTTTATCATTCTTTTCCTCAAGTTGTAAAAATGTTGAATCATTAATCATTTCATACATCTTGTTTTTTGTATATTGTTAACTAACATAAGCAAGTTCATTTTTAATATTAAATATGTAAAATGAACAAATTTTTACCATATCCTTAACTTTTGAAAGTTCTAACCATTGGTGCCGTTTACCATATAATCAACCAAGTGTAGAAAAAACTCTTTTATATTCTGCGCTATGTAATGTAATAGAAAACATTATCAAAGCTAACTCAGAAAGATATTTATATTTATCCCTAATTGAAAGCTACCAACTTATTGGTGTTTTGAGACTGCTATCAAACTTTTCATGATATAAACTATATTTGGATTCATAATTGTGAATCTGTGCTAAAAGTCAATCCTATGACTTTTGATTACTACCATTATTTAGGTGAATTTGAGTGGCAATATCAGTAATAATTTTCCAATATTCTGCTTTCAATCCTTGCTCTAGTATGAATAAAAATTATAAAATCAATTAATAATTAGATTATTTTTTTAAAAATTTTAATAAATTAAAATTCTTTAAAATTTAAAACTCTATTAATCCTGATATTTGGAATATAGAAAATATGCTAGTATATATATTTCTGAATCAAATTTGTTCCAATATTTGTTAAAAAATTTGATGCAGTGTTGGTAGAATTTCGCCGTTCCTTGAAAAAGCAACTTTTTAATAGTATTTGCTAATAAGATTAATTGAATGAATAATTGGCAAGGTTTGTACTTACACTCTCTAATAAAGTGATTGCAGTTTTAATCAGCTTTAAAACTTTGGTTAATTTATCAACATTTGCAAAGAAATCTAAATTTCAAATATAATATTTGACAGTTTTATTTGTAATTTCATCAGGATTGTCTATTAATACCTATAAAATATAAATCAACAGTTAATATTTTAAATTTAAAAAATAATAATTGAAAAATTAATAAACTTATATATTCTAATACAATTCGTAAATATGATACTAAACTTGTAACTTCATACATAGAAGTCTATCATATTTCAGAGTATGTCTTAAGTCCTCCATCCTCGATTTTTAATGTAGCAGTAGTATCAGTCAATAATCTTTCTGTGATATGAAATCATTTAAAAAATGACGTAATTATATTGCAACCTTTGATCATTTATTTTGCTAAATTATGTTTAAAAAATAAAAAAAAAAATAACAAATTAAATATATATAAAGATAAATAATTTAGAAAAAAATAATTTATCACTATAGTGATGCATCGCCACCCCTGTCACATGATTTATTATATCATGTGACTTATACTATATGATAATTTGTTCCTTTACATCACACTGTAGTTTTTCATTTTTACTATTTATTCTAGGGACTTAGAATTTTTTTGATATGATAAATACTATTTGTCACATGTTATTCATTACATGTTTAATTTTATCCAAATTTTATAATGCTGACCAATTTTCCTTATTTGGATCTTAGGTAATATTACACAATCCAAAAAGGCAATTTTATTTCTCTCAAAAATTGAAATTTTGGATTACACAAAATTTTCAAAAAGGCAATTTTATTGCAGATTATTTAATTCTAACTGGAATTATAAATTATGTGACATTGGCGAATCATCACTATGGCGATAAATTACAAAATCCAATAATTTATAATGGTTTAGTAATTTAAATGTACCTATTGTAGTCCAAATGTAATCATATCCCAAATCTGATTTGGGATATCCCAAATCAAACTTGAGACAATTTTATGTCTGAAATTTAACCATATTCCAAACAAAACTAGTAAATTTTAAATGTTTAAGACATCTCAAACTACTATTTAAGACTGGATTAGTTTGGGACATGATCAAGTTTCGGATATAAGGTTTTTCCAAATTTGATTTGGAACATGGTAGTATTTGGGCTACAACATACCTATTATATGTTTAGTTATTGGATTGAAGAAATAGGCGATGCATTAAAGATCAATAATATTTGGAAATTAACTTGTAACTATTTCTCATGCTTTAACACAGTTTGCAGCATTATCAGTAACTAATGCAGTTACGTTTTTGGGTCTAATTTTCTTAACAATATTAATGATTTGATTTGCAAGAAATTCTTCTGTATGATGATCACAAAAGTAATTATGGAGAGCATAAAGATATTATTTCCGATTGGATGTTAGAATTACATAGTTATAAATAGAGATTCCACTTGGGTTCATCCATCCGTCAAGAGCTTTAAATAATCAAATTACCAATATTTAAAAATTTGAAAAATAAATAAATAAAATACAAAAAAAAATAATAATTTAACTTACCAAGCATTAGATTCTCTGAATTTTTAATAACTTTATTAATTTTTTTATTAATCCTTGATGTTTCTTGATTTAAAAGTCTATCACTAAGTACATCACATGAAGGTGGCACATATCCCAGTCTCATTTTATTAAGAAACTCAATAAAAATGGATTCTCAATAATTGTGAATGGAATACCACAACATATAAATGTACGTACAAGTGCACAGGTGATAGAAGCTGCTTTTTGTGAAGGCAAATCTGTTGAATTAAACAATCAGTTAACTCTCGCTAATTTGACTGAATTTTTCTTTTTTTATTCTTTTCTGATAAGGAAATAGTAATATCTTGATCTCCAAAATCTTATGAAAATATTATACTTAAATAAAATGAAAAAATTATTTCCAGACTCTCTTTACATTTATTAGCTAAGTGGTCTTTTAATTTATACACATAATCACAAGTCCAAACAGTTTTGCAGTAATTACACTTTGCTGAAAAATGACCAGAAATGACTTGAGAGGTGTTTTTTCATAATGTTTCCATACTTCACTTTGAGAACGACCACTAAGTTTTCTTTTTTTTTTTGTTAAAATTAAGAGTTCATTTTTTATAAAATAATGCGAAAATACAACGTGATATTACAAGGGGTAAAGGAGAAAAATCATGTTAGGTAAAACGAGCAGTCAAGCATATTATTTACATTTCATTATGAATTCAAAGGTTTTGTTCTATTTTTTTAATGTAGTTAGGGTCATGATATATACAGTAGCTCACAAAAGTAATGCATCACCTGAAAGAAAAAATAAAAATTATGATATCACATGATCTAAAGCTCATTGACGCCTGAAATAAAAATAATCTAAAAATAGAATACTGGAGTTACCTAAATGTATAAATTTATTTTAAATTGATTAGTTACTTTTTGAATTACATAAAATTAAGTCACAAACTACTGATGTATTCCTTTTGACTGTTTGAAAATTTTAAAAAATTAAAATTTTTATAAGAATTAGCAATATGATTTATGACAAATTAAGCAACAAACTAAGCATTTTATAATCATTTCTATATATAAATCGAAAATTATTGACCAACTTTACCACTTAATTCCTCATAATCTACTGGTCCAATTTGCGTGAAATTTAGCTTGGATTAATCCTCTTAATTGGGAAAATTTAAATTTATGAGTGAATTTATTATAGAAACTCTTCCCAAAGCTTTGTATGTAATAAAAATCATACTAATTTACTATATTACTTAGTAATTTTGAGTATTTTTACTTAAATAAGTCAATTAATAAATTACTAAAATTACTGATTTTTTTTAAGTTTAAATAATAATTTAAGCTATAAAATGCTTAGTTTGTTGCTTAATTTATCATAAATCATATTTCTAATTCTTAATTTTCAAACAGTCAAAAGAAACACATCAGTAGTTTGTGACTTAATTTTATGTAATTCAAAAAGTAACTAATCAATTTAAAATAAATTTATACATTTAGGTAACTTCAGTATTCTATTTTTAGATTTTTTTTATTTCAGGCGCTAATGAGCTTTAGATCATGTGATATCATAATTTTTATTTTTTCTTTCAGGTGATGCATTACTTTTGTGAGCTACTGTATTACCTAATATTAGTTTCATAAGAGGTTCTACCTCTCAAGTAAGATTTTTTCAACCAATAATATTTAAATATATATATAGTATTAATTTTGACCAATAAAAATGCATAATTTTATGTCACGTAAGATTTTGCTTTATCTAAAATATTACCTAATAAATGTCATGCCTCTTATTGATACAGTATATAATTGGCTCTTTTTTATAATTTATTTGATTATCATTTGATTATTTTTATTAGATAATAATGAAACACATTTCAGTTTTATCACATGATGAAATATTTCAGATTTTTGGAATTTAAGGAATAATGACAAAATATATTTCAGTTACGTTATGTGATGAAATATTTCAGTTTCACCTGCATCATTATCTGCCACAATTTTCATAATATTCTGAAATTATATGTTTTGTAATATTAAGTAATTTTATGATGTGTAATATTCCAAAATTTTATGTAAACATAATATTTCATAAATATTCATAATATTTCAAAAATATACATTTACGTAATTCTTCAAAGTTTTTCAACACAATCACAAAGATAATACTTCATACCTTTTTATAATATTTTTTAATAACAGTAATTAATATTATGTTTTTACAATCATAGATAATACTTTATAATTTTACATTCTTAAATAGTATAATATTTGGTAAATTATATATAAATTTATAAAAAAGAGGTAATTTTATTAAATCTTTTGTAAAAAAAATACAAATATTTTGTAATATCTAAATATATATATATATAAACAATAAAAAATAAAAATATATTTAGAATGTAAAAGAAGTAAGAGAAAGTATTATTAGTTTTGGTATTGTTAGTGTGTAATTAGTAATATAAGTATTGTTAATGTTAGGATGCAAGATAAAAGTAAAAGAAATATAATTAGTAGTAAAAAAGAAATATGATAGTAGTATTAGTATCATTAGTATTAGATTATAAGTAAAAAAAAGAGATAAAAGAAATGTAATTAATAGTAGAAAAGAAATGTAATTAGTAGTATTAGGATATAAATAAAAAAGAGGAGAAACATAATTAGTAATGTTAGTATTAATAGTATTAACAAACATAGTATTTCTATATTTCTGTACTTGTTAAACATTATAAAATTCTTTATAGTTAAATAAAAACTTAAAAGTAAATAAATAAAATATGTTTTAGTTATAACAAAATGTGTGTATGATATGCATGATTAAATCATATACAATGGTCAGCCTAATTTGATTGGTTAGAAGGTTATTAGGTAATTATTTAAAAGTTCAATAGCTTATACATACATTTTTATTTGTACAAAAAATAAATTAATTATGTATATTTTATCAGTTAATAATTCAGATTTGCAATTTATACAGTGGATGAAAAAAGTTTCCAGAAAAATATTTTTATTTATTGTACAACAAATAAGTGTCAGTAGCACATGAAAATTTGCAGATATATCTTTTATGATGTGAAAAATTAGATATCAAAAGCATATTAGTAATAAATTATATGCTTTCCACCTATTAAAATTTAAGTCATCCAAAAAATCATTCAAAAAAAATAAGGTAGCCAATTTTTGACTAATTGAGCAACTTTAAAAAGCAGTTCTATGGTAAATATCCAACCAAATTTAATAATTTTTTATTTTATTTTATTTGTTAAATCATAAAGTATACCTAATAAAATTTTCATGGATAAAAATAAAGCTAAATTTTGAAAAACTTAAAAAATCATGAAATTTTTAATTGATTGAATTTAAAGTATTATAACACGAAATTTTATTAAAAAAAATCATATTGTATATTATGACAAAAATATTTTTCAGACCCATTTCCATATAAATTTTATATTATTTTAATAGATTATAAGTCATTTATTAGATAAATACTAACTGGAAAAATTATTCTGAAGATTTTTTTTGTCCACTATAATAAAATTTATGAAATTTATTTTTATATTCAATATTGCAATAGATCTAATAATATGTAAAATTTGATAAGTTACTATTAATATAAGTATTATCACTTCAAAAATTATTTAAAAAAGTCTATTTTATTGGAATTAGTTTTACTTAATTTAAAATATAAGGAATTGCAGCTTATTTAAGAAACTTAAAATTATTATCATAAAAAAAATTCAATTAAAACACAAGATATACTTATTGCAAATAAGCATAAAATTTCACTATTATTTCTTTATTAAATGATAGTTATTCACAAAGCTATTAATGTCCAAATTACCTTCATCGGTACTAAATGATAATTCTGATCCATTATCTTCTCTATTAAAACTACCCTCTTCCCTACTAACATCCTTTTCCTTATTAACATTCTTTTTAGCATGCTCTTCTTCAACATATTCTTTCTCTTTACATTCTTCTTCTTTATTTGAACAAGAAAATAGTTTTTGTTGATAAATTTTTGCTAAAAAAAATGATTTAATTCAATTATTTAACATTTACGTAAAGTTAAATTAAAACTTACATGATTTTTAATTATTTTAGGCTTAATAATATTTTTATTCATTTGGATTACTTAGTTATAAGAGTTTAAATAAGTTTCACAAATACTAATCATGTAAGCGATTTGAATTTTAGATGCATTTTTTTTCTTTCTATAGTTTTTCAATTATTTTTGATATGTACGTCATGAGTTTATTTATTTTTATTTTTTTAAAAAGGTTTACATAATATTTACCAACAGCCTTCTATTGTTAAATCTCTAATAGTATTACTTGGGTGTTTATGTGCAAAAATTTGCCTTCTCCAAATACAGAAAACATTATAGCTTTAACTTTAGATGTAAATATTCTGCAAATACTTCTGTGTTGCACTATTAATTAATAAAAAAAGATTAATATAAATTTTATGATAAATAATACAAAATTGCTTTAACTTACTTGTTGATAAATATTCTTTTTATAATAGATTACCCATTGGTTTTTTTTGAATTGTTTGAAAAATTCCTTATACTCTTCTTTTAGGTAGAATTCTATTACATTTCTGAATTTCTCTTGTAATAGGTATATTAAATTTTCAAAGAGATTTTTTGCAATTTTTTTCACAAGATTCTAATAAATAAAGGATAGAAATTTAAATTTTGCACTAAGCCTATAAATAATCCAATAAATAACCAATAAATTATATACTTTTACAAAATTCAGATTACATCAGGAAATTTTTTTAGGGAATATATAATGATATATATCTCTTTATCATTATTTATCATGATAAAAATATCAATAAATATCTGTGATATTATAATGATATTTATCTGAATCAAAATTAATCACAAGATTAGTTAACGATACAGTTATTTATTGAATATTATCATAATGATAATTGACAATGCAGTTATTTATTAAATATTATCACAATGATAATTGATGATGCACTTATTTATTGAATATTATCACAATAATAATTGACATGTTTTTCTATACCAACAGTTGTTAAACACATTATACACTATTGCACAATATACATATATTAACGTTACTTAATATTTTTTCAATATAATAAATAGTTATAATAAATAATTATTATATAATTATAATTTTATTTATTTTAAATTTACTTATCTAATAAATATATTAAAAAATAATTTTTTTATAAATTATAATTAAAATTTTATTAAAATTATTAAAAATCTTTAAAATTGGAATCTGAATTATTATATTAGCCAACATTAAACATAATTCTAGCCAAATTCAAAAATAAAGCGGGCCAAAACCATCCAGAAAATTTTAATTTTCATTTTTCGTAATATCTTACTACTGATATGTCCTCTTTTTGTCATTATGAATGGGAAGAAGCAGCAATGGCTCTTCCCCCTATAGGTACTAATGATCTCTACCCATCCATAGAGGAGGGGCTTTTTACAAGATTAATTAAAAAAAAAATTGAAATTAAAAAAGAAAAAAAAAATGAAAAAAGGCTTATTATATACTTTTTTTGTATCATATATATCACATGATACGAGCTGCAGTTTATTTTTTAAACCTTAAATTAGCAACTTTTAATCACCGTTTGAATTTAGTTCTGAAAATTAAGAAACAGTAAGTTTCTTCACAAAACTTATCATTTTTTTTGTTTTTTTATAAAAAATGCTTATTGACATTTCTTTTTTTTTTCTTGTAGGTTTTCTGAGTTCTTCAATCTGGAATAGAAAGGAAAAATGATAAGTTTTGTGAAGAAACTTACCTTTTTTTTGTTTTTTTTTAAAAATACTTATTAATGTTTCTTTTTTTTTCTTGTAAATTCTCTGAACTCTTCAGTTCAAAATGGAAAGGGAAATGATAAATTTCTTTTGTGAAACTTACTGTTTTTTTTTNTTTTTTTTAAAAATACTTATTAACGTTTCTTTTTTTTTCTTGTAGGTTCTTCAAGCTCTTTAGTTCAAACTAGCAAGAGAAAATAGTAAGTTTCTTCACAAAACTTATTATTTTTTCATTTTTTTTAAAGAAATATTTCTAACGTTTCTTCTTTTCTTTTCTTGTAGGTTTTCAGTTTGATGCTGGAATCAGAAACGGTAAGTTTCTCAAATTTCTTTGAAAAACTTACTATATTTTTTTATTTTTTTTAAAGAAACATTTCTAACGTTTCTTCTTTTCTTTTTTTGTAAATTCTTTGTACTCTCAGTTCGATACTGGAATCAGAAAGGATAAGTTTCTCAAGTTTTTTTGAGAAATTTACCATATTTTTTTGGTTTTCTTTTATTAGAAATATTTTTAACGTTTTCTTTCTCTTTTCTTTTGTAGGTTCTCTTAGCTTTCAGATTAGTATATGAAATTAGAGAACGGTAAGTTTCTTTACAAAACTTACCATTTTTTTCTTTTTTTTTTAGAAACGTTTTCTAATGGTTCTTTTTCTTTTTTTGTAGACTCTCCTTCAGTTCGAGCACTTGGAATTAGAAAATGGTAAGTTTCGTAATGAAACTTACCATTTTTTTTTATTTTTTTTAAATAAAACTGTTTTTAACGTTTCTTTTTTTTTCTTTTTNTAGGTTCTTGGATTTCATTTTGGGTTATGGAAGTTTCTTCATGAAATTCCCATCTGATACATTTACTTAAAGAATCATTAGTAGAAACAGTACTAATATTTCTTTTTTTCATTTTTTTGTAGAATTGGATTTTTTTTGATTTTGGCTTGGAAATCTGATAAGTTTTGAAATTATAACTTCAAAACTTTCTTTTCAAAATGTAAGTTTTATAATGAAACTTTATTTTTTTTTATTTTTTTTATGAAACGTTCTAACCGAACATTTTTCTTTTTTTTGTAAATTTACTCCTGAACTTGAGAAATGGAAACATAAGTTTCATAATATTTATTTCATTACAAAACTTTATTTTTTTTTTAAGAAACATTCTAACCAACTGTTTTTCTTTTTTTGTAGATTCAGCTCTGAGAATTCAGGATTGGAAACGTAATTGAATAAAGAATAAGACTATTAAAACTACTTCAGAATTGATTAATTAATTATTATTAAAGAAAAGTTAAATCCTATACTTACTAATAATAATTAAATAGTAATCACTTATTGTTAAAGAAAAAAAGAAACAAAAAAGTAAAAATACCCAAATATTAAAATTTACCAATTTATTAAGAAATATAAAAAAGGATTATTTCTATAGTAATAACCTCCACTTCTTTCAGAAATGGCAATTTTAGCAGAGCTTCAAGAAAATGTCAATTTTGTAAAAAGTAAAGATAGTGTTATAAAAAAAATTTTTTTTTAGAAAAAAAAGTTAGTAAGTAATACAGATATCCAGATATCTATTAGTAATATGAATAATTTGTTAATAATTACAAATGATCTGAATAATCTGTCATAAATATCCTTAATTCTTTTCATTTGATTTATCTATAAAAATTCTATTCAGATATCCAAAAATGCCAAATATTTGATCACGGATATGGATAGAGAATAGATAGATTGTAATACTTAAAAAACAAATGTTTCAACTCATAGAAAAAGAAATTATTAAATAAAATATTTCTTCTCATTCTTTTTTTATAAAATATTAAATATTTATAATTAATTACAAATGATACAAAATTTAATAAATATATAAGTTGCAAATTGTATAATTTTTAAAATTTTGATAACTATTTATTAAAATTCAAATAAACATTTATAAATTTTACTATAATTTTATTATATTATTTAATTTTATAATTTGTTGAAATTTTACAGTTTGAAATTTTATGTGTCACTTGATATGTTGAAACTATAATATCAAAACTATTTTTAAAAATTAACTTTTATTTTTTAGTTTAAAAAGTTTCAAAATTTGAAATAAATTTCTAAACTAATAGTATAGAATAGTTTCGATTTAGAATAATTCTAAACTCATTAGTTTAAACTAGTTTTGAACTTCTAAACTAATTCTAAACTAATTCAAACTTTAAAACTAATAGAAGTTAGTTCAAAACTTTAAAAATTCAACATTTTAATATGTTGAAACTATTTCAATATTTTAACATTTTCTTTTTATCATATCAAACTATCAAAAATAATTTTAATATTTCAACATGTTAAAATTTATTAATTTTGGTAAGTAATTTTAGTCATCTTATTAAATAGTTTTTTTATTTTTAAGGAATTACCGAATTAGTAAATAAAATTTAGATTAGTAATATTTTATAGATTATTTTTATATAATTATAAGTTAGATAAATAAAGATAAATAAAAAATAAAAATAATATAAAGTGATAAATAATTTTTTATCATGTAATTTTATATTCTTTTAGATTTTTTTAGTAATACCAATAAAAAATCACTTTTATGTGATATATATTATAGTATTAGAAAATATTATGTAGAAAAATTATAAATAATTAGTATAATAAATATAGTTTAATTTTAGATTAATATATTAAATAGTAAATAATTTAAATTAAGTCAATAAATCATGTGAATATTATATAATCTGAATATATATAAAATATATAATTCCATATAAAAATGATAATTATGTGATTTGAAGAATATATTTAGAAAAATAGAAAAAAAAAATTAAGATAGAAAAATAAAAAAATAAAATAAAAAAAATAGGATATAGTCAAAAATAGTAAGAATACAGTATTTATACCTTTAACTACTTATAAATATTTCTAATTACTATTACTTTTTAACTTAGTTAAAAGTAGACTTAGTAGCAAAAGTCTAATATCACAATATTATAATAGATGTATTTTTTTCTTTTTTTTTTTTATATTTACTTTTTATTTTATTTATATTAATAAATAATTAAACAAAAAGTTTTTAGCAGATATAAAATTACTAAAATATAATTTTTACAAAATTATTATACTAATATCTTTATTTTTTTTTTACTTTATAGCATAATTTAATACTTTGGTTAAATGAAATAACTTTTAAGAAATTAAGCAAAATTATCTAGCAAATATAGAACTATTCAAAAATAATTTTTTATTAAGATATTCTAAATATTCATAGAGGTATTGATATTTTTGTATAAAATTACCATATTATATTGCATATTTGTTTTTTTTCACTTTACACTATAATTTTAATACTTTAGTTAAAAAATAGGTCTTGAAAAACTAAGCAAAATTGTTTGATAGATGTAAAAATACATATTAATTTTTATTAAGCTACCTGAATATTTGCATAGTTATTAGCATTTTTCATATAATACTTAAGTTTTTTTAAAATTAGTATTTGTTTATTATTTTAATTAAACTTAATAAAGTACAAAAGTAAAAAGTATAGTATAAAAAATATTTTTAAATGTAAATTTTATTATTTTAGTATTAAATCTTAGTATTAACTATAAAAATAATATTAATTTGTTTTATATATAACATTATTTTTTTGAAAAAAATGGTTTTTTTCTAAATGTTACACAATCTTAAATTGAGCCAATCAAAGTTTAAGCGCCACACATTATGGATCACGTAAAAGTGATTTTGGCCCTGTTGTACTATAATTTTGCAAAAACGTTCTCTCTTTTCTACAGCTTCCTTTTCCTATTGCTCTTTCTTTTTCTTTTATTATGGGCATTAAGGTAAAGTTTTTTGTTCTTTAATTTTTATTGTTTTTTTTATAACACTTTGTGCTTCTTAGTAAGTTATACTGCTCTTTTTGCTTTTTTTATTTCTTTTGTTTATAACTTTTTCTTTTAACATTTCAGCTTAGAGGTTTGAAAACTTTTTTTTTTGGTAAATTTTGAAAGTTTTTTTTTTAATTTTATTCTTTAACTTTGTTTTTCTTTTCTTTCTTTTTTTTAAAAAAAAATATTTTGTTAACATTTAATAATTTTTATTTTTAATTTTAATTTTACAAAATTTGACGTTGATATCAAATATATTATAATTTATAAACCATCAAAATACAAAATAAATGAAAATTTAAAAATTTTTGATTTAAAATACGTGTTAAATATTTTATTTTTTTACTCTTTTTTCTTGCTATCGCGCTTTCGCTTCGCGTTATCAAAAAATTTCTAATGATGATCAACTGTGTCACACTATCGGCATTATATTTAAGAAAAGGGTAAGGTCTAGGATAAGAGTCTACACCCGGGGTACAGGTTAAGGATCCTCTTGTTGGTGATGCTGGATAGTTTTCTTTTGGCAGTTACGCGATCATGTGACAGATAACGGACGAATAGATTTTTCACTACTGACCCAAATATCTTATTTTAATTAATGCATGAATCAAAAGGTCAAAAAATTATACAACGTATCCAATAGTTGCAGAGCTATTTAAAAAAGCGATGCGACCGTATTAAAGTCATTTTTGCCAAAATTGACAAGAAGTTGACAATTTGGCATTACGGCATTTACACAGTCGTAATGCCGAATATACAATTAATTAATTTTCAGGAAAACTTGCAAATCGCTATTATATATTGTCTACAAAGCGTTTTTGTTAGACCGACCAGTTGTAACAATATTTTTTGACTATAAAATTTAACGTTTAAACACCGAATATATTATCAAATTCGTGAAACATGACAATTTTCGAAATAGGTAATATCATACTGCGCGAGTTAACCATGACGCAATAAACTCAATTTGGTCTTATTAAAATATTTTTTTTTTTAAAAAAAAAAAATTGTAACGTTATATTGTACATATTTGTTTTCCATTAAAGTATTTGTAATTCATATGAAAAATTAAAAATCAATCTCTTTTTTATAATCATGCCCCAAGTGTTGAGCTGGTGCAATTTCATTTAACCACTTATGATTGTACTGCGAATATTCTTAAATAAATAGCTTCTAAAAATCGCCAAATTCTGAAAACTGACGCACAATAGACGTGCCACTGAATTGTCATAAAACAGTTAGTGTTTGACGATTATTGCTTCTATGTAAGGATGATTCAGTTGGCGTAAAACATAGTTCATTTTATTTATTTTAGTCCCGCAGTCAGGTAAATATTTGTTGAATTATTATTGGTGCTTTAAATAAAACAAGATTTGTTTATGTTAATTACTAATGAAATGTTTCCGATTTAAACTAATTCGAGACCGATAATCGCTATTTTGTTTGCTTTACCGATTTGATTAATATTCCATTTATAGATAGTCTTAGTTTACAATATCTAAAAATGGCTCTTTGTTGACAATTTATAGTAGTTTTATAGTATGATTGACATTGCCACATTATTAAATTGATCATTGAATGGCGTTATATTTATATTCCCTGACCGTCCTTCTCTTTGACAATATTTTTTTTTTAAAAAAAAAATTTTTGTCCAGATAGAATTTGACTGTGTTATTCCATCATGGAAGCTACAACATCGGATTGCCAAATTCCAAATGAAAATTTTCATTCACAAAATGTCTCAACTGAATTTTCAACACCAAGAAACAGTTCAGCTCTTCAAATAAATTCCACTTCGCAATCAACTACAGATGATACAACAATACAACAATCAGAGCAAAGAAAATATGTAAGAAATTGTAATTGTGGCCTTGAACCAATTCTCCGAGAAGCTAAAGCAAATACACCAAATAAAGGAAGATTTTTTTGGTCATGTAGAAGATTTGGTGGTCCGAATCATTTAAGAAGATGTAATTTCTTTAGATGGGATTCTTCACCAACACAAAATGCATCATCTACAGCATTAAATACGCCAGAAATGCTTCATGTATTAATAGAGTCTATGGGAACATCATCTTTTCTTTCTAATACCAATACTAACAATCATGATGATGACAACAATAATGACTATAACGATGACGTTAATAATGGTGAAGTTAATCTATCACCATTATCTGACCAACTTACAAGGAATGAAGTGGTCATGCCTAGATCCATTGCTCATACGAGAGTAGCAACAACTACAATAACTCCACATCAACGAGTCTCTTTGCAAGCTCCTTCAAACACAGTTAATAGAACAATTACTGCTGCTGGCACCGATGACACACATTCAATAACTGGGGACATATACAATCGTAGACCTGCTATATTTAGTAATTGGGAAAATGTACCCAAATATTCTACTCCACAATTATTGGATATAGTGCAAAATCATCTTGTACAACAAGGTAAGGTAAAAAATTCTCAAAATTTTTTCTTTAAATAATTAATGTTTAATTTTATTTTTCTTTAATCATTTAAGATAAGAATTATCAACAATGGTATAATGCTACTCAAATAGCTAAACAAGATTTAGAAGAAGCAAGAAAGGAAGTTGAGAAATTAATGAGAGAACTTGATATTGCAAATAGAGAAAACGACTTGTGCAAACGTGAACATGATGTATTGAAAGCTGAAAAACGGTTGTTGAAATTTGAAAATGATGAATTAAAAAAAGAAAATCAAGAATTAAAAAGAAGACATTAAAATATTTAAATATATATTGTATTTTTTTTATTTAAACAGGATATATTTTATTTTTATTGATTGATTTATTTATATCCATATCAGATAAATAAATAAAATTTATTTAAACTTTATCAACTTTTTTACCGTATTCTTTTAAAATGTTAATATTGAAAAATATTGTCAAAAAAAAAAAAATAATGAAGTCTCCAATAAGATAAACCATGAATCTAAAACGAAAGAGTTATATAATTGAAGAAGTTTAAGAAAGATATCTATAGTAAATAATTAGAAGAAAAGTTCAAAACAAAAGTTATTGAGAATGCTTTAAAAGAGAAGGAAAAGAAACAAAAAAAATCTATAAGCTTTTTATTATACAATCATAAATTTAATTTAATTATTATACTGTAATATATTATTTGTTAACATTTCTATATAATGGTATATAAAACGAAAATAACAGATGCAACACAGAATGATACACTACATTTACTGAATGTTTTTCTATATATACAGTAATTATTATCTGATATCAATAATTACAAATGTAATAAAAATGTTTGATTTGGTTTATCCTATAGAACAGATAAAAGTTTATAACATTATTTCACCTTAAAATAAATCTGTGAACCGAATCATTGATTTTTTTAATGAGATCAAATTATACGAAATAAATTTTACTAATCCGATCAGAAATACTTAAGACAATTCGTGATATTTTATTAAAGATAATATATGGACCGGTAAGTTACGCAGGTCTACTAAAATAGTTTGAAATTGAGATAAAAAAAAACAAATATATGAAAATCAACACAGTTATATTAATTAAAGTCTTATATAAGTTTTTTTGTATTTTAAACTATAAGAGACCCGTGGTAATTCACGCGGGTCCACTAATAAAGGGAGTCCCGTGAGAAATGATCACGGGTTCACTGATTAGAGGAGCCCTGCGATAAGTACGCGGGTCCACTAAACTAGTTTGAGATTGAGAAAAAAAAACAAATATATGAAAATCAACAATATTATACAAAACTTTAACCGCAGTTATATTAATTAAAATCTTATATAAGTTTTTTTGTATTTTTAAACTATCGGAGACCTGCGATAAGTTACGCAGGTCTACTGATTAAAGGAGCCCCACGGTAAGTTATGCGAGTCCACTAAAATAGTTTGAGATTGAGATAAAAAAAACAAATATATGAAAATCAACACAGTTATAAGTTTTTTTGTATTTTAAACTATAAGAGATCTGTGGTAATTCACGCGGGTCCACTAATAAAGGGAGTCCTGCGAGAAATGATCGCGAGTCCACTGATTAGAGGAGCCCTACGGTAAGTACGCGGGTCTACTAAACTAGTTTGAGATTGAGAAAAAAAAACAAATATATGAAAATCAACAATATTATACAAAACTTTAACCGCAGTTATATTAATTAAAATCTTGTATAAGTTTTTTTGTATTTTTAAACTATCGGAGACCCGTGATAAGTTACGCAGGTCCACTGATTAAAGGAGCCCCACGGTAAGTTATGCAGGTCTACTAAAATAGTTTGAGATTGAGATAAAAAAAATAAATATATGAAAATCAACACAGTTATAAGTTTTTTTGTATTTTAAACTATAAGAGACCCGCAGTAATTCACGCGGGTCCACTAATAAAGGGAGTCCCGTGAGAAATGATCACGGGTTCACTGATTAGAAGAGCCCCACAGTAAGTACGCGGGTCTACTAAACTAGTTTGAGATTGAGAAAAAAAAAACAAATATATGAAAATCAACAATATTATACAAAACTTTAACTGCAGTTATATTAATTAAAATCTTATATAAGTTTTTTTGTATTTTTAAACTATCGGAGACCCGCGATAAGTTACGTGGGTTCACTGATTAAAGGAGCCCCACGGTAAGTTACGCGAGTCCACTAAAATAATTTGAGATTGAGATAAAAAAAACAAATATATGAAAATTAACAATGAAAAAACTTTAACTGCAGTTATATTAATTAAAGTCTTATATAAGTTTTTTTGTATTTTAAATTATAGGAGACCTGGGTAATTCATGCGGGTCCACTAATAAAAAAATGGAGTCCCGCGAGGAATGTTATTAATTTAAATTCAAAACTAATGAACTTACACATCAAATGAGTTAACTACTTTACTGAAATATCTAAAATTGAACGGCATCATAACGATATCATAACGATATCGTGATAACATCACCACAATTTTTTAAATAATAACGTAATGATACAGATACGACTCTCTTAACGCAAACGTAATGACATTGGAATGATATCATAAGTAATATCAGAATGATATCACCACGATTGTTTTAATGATAACATGGAGATACAATTATGACTTCCTAGTGGAAATGTAATGACATTAGGACAATATCA
>QKYT01000946.1:15095-28508 GCA_003550305.1 Glomus cerebriforme | reverse complement strand
AAAAAAAAAAATATCCAAATTTGAAGTTGAAATAAAATAACCTATAAAAAAAAAATCTAAATTTAAAATCAAAACAAAATACCTATAAAAGAAAAATTCTAAAGTAATCTATAAAAGTAAAAAAAAAACAAATAGAAAATCTATAAAAAAAAAAGTCTAACTAAATTTAAACTTATTAGAATATTAATTAACAATCAGAATATAATTATTATTAAATTAAACAATTAAATTAAACAATTTGTAAATTTTTGCTAAATTATATAACTAAATTAAATAAAACTTTGCCAAAAAATCTTTTAAATATACTAAATGATCTACTAATAAATCTTTTATCAATAATTTGAAATACTTCATATTCTTTGATTTCAAATATTTTTTTATTAATAATTTTCTCTTAAGATCAAAAGTAAGTTTTAGTTCTTTATATTTGCCAAAATAATAATATGATATATAATTTCATTACTGATTACATATTATAAAAAACTGAATTTTTGATATAATAAAAAAATACAGTTAAAATTATTATTAATTTTGTTTTAAATTTAAGCTGATTATATAAAAATTAAGCAATTTTAAATACTTATAATATTGTTTATGAATATTTTTTTTTTTGAAATTCTAATTAGTAATTTAATAGAATACATCTTATTAAACTAATAATATATAGTAATTCTTTATTTTAAGATTACTATAATTATTTTTTAAGAATTCTATTTTATTTTTTAAATTTATTTAATAATATATAAAATTAAGATGTAAATAATTAAACAATAATAGATTAAATAAATATTTTACATCCAATATAGTATTTTTTATGGAAAGATTAAAGCTGATTGATTATACAAAAAAGTTATTGTAAAATACAAAATTGTTTCATATTACAATTAATCACGTGCAGAATTTAGAATTGAAAATTTAAAATTTTTGCGGCTGCATTATTGATTGTTTGTATCAATTCGGTAAAAACCATTTCGAATGGAAATATATTTATACAATGAAATAAATGAATATAAAAAAATTATCTGGGTAGAAAAATGAGATTGTTAGAAATTGAAATAGAAGTTTCTTTGTTTATTTCCTTATTTCAATGTAAAAAAAAACGGAGTTATAAAATAAGTAAAGAGGGAGTATGATAAATTGATTTAGCCGTGTAATCAATTGTTAACTCCGGTTGTATAACATAATAAATGTTGTTTAAAATGAACAATAGAAAATTTTATTAAAAGTAGTACATGAGATTGTATATTTCCGATTCGGAAATCAAACTGATAACTCTGATAACGAAAATTTTTTTTTGAAAGAATCAAAATGGGAAAAATCCAAATAAGAATTTTTTATTGTATAAATGAAAAAAGTAAAATAATAATAGTATACGTAATTTCCAATAATAATAATAATTAATTAAATATAATAATAAATTTAAGATTTTTGTTGGGGAAATCATATGATAAATTATTATTATTATTATTATTATTATGTTACAAATTGTCGCAATATTACATAAAATTACCTTTTGTTTTTGTGACCTAAACAGACATTTCAGATATATTTGAACCAACCCGCCAAAATAATAAATAATATCTAAAAAGTCACACAAAAAAAATTATTTCATATAAACATCATTTGATCTGTAACACGATTTTCTCCTTTTTATTTCTTTAAAGTTTCACCTATTGTTTTTTTTTTTTAAAAAAAAAAAAATGTTTCAATAACAAAGAAATCGTGAGAAAAAAAAAAACTCTAAACACTTAAAAGTATTTGCGGGGGGGGAGAAGAAGATAATTTTACCATGTTTAGAAATTAATGATACAGCCGAGATTCGGATATTTTCTTTTATTAAGATGATGTTTCTTAAAAAGATTTATCATCCTAATTTTGATAAAATAAAACAAAGATTTCTTTATTATTATTATTAATAGCGCCAAACGTAAAAAATTATAATGCAGATATAAAAATGATGAACAAATGTGATACCTTTTTTGATGAAAAGACTTCTTGTTCAGCATCCAGACGATTCAATCGGGTGATTCTAAAGATAGCCGAATCATTATGCAATATAATTATGGTAATAATGACACTAGCTAATTTCTACTAATGTAAAATGGCTAAATATATATTGCGGCCGTGTAATTAATTATATAGTAATGATGGCATGACTAGAAATTATATACCTAATATGATCAATTTCCAAGATACACAAGACCGTAGAATTTCTTTTATTAAACAAAGGCGCTTTTTTCTTCGTTCTCAATGTTCGAATGCAGGGTTTGATGTCAATTAGGTAAGTAAATAATATTGATTTTATGTGGCAGAAAATTTCATTTCATCCACATTATTAAATAATTTCCTTTTTCTATTTGAGACATCATCATGATAAAAAAAAATTATTAATAATCAAAAATCGTGATGACTTGAAGGAAAAACAAAAAAGAGAAAAAAAAAATCAAAAAAAGTAACAAATTATGCGATTCGGTTCCATCCGAACCAAGGATTCTTTTGTTTGGTGATAAAAAGAAATTTGCCGTTGTAACTTTGTACTGTAGTTATATATATATATATATATATTAATTAGCATGAGTGGCTCCGTCATCAAACTCCCTTCACATCAGTCCTGAAATAAATTGGGGAACAATAAATTTGCCCAAAAAAGCTTAACAAACAAGCATAGCACATGTTTCTAATAGAGTTCTAATATTTATAATACATTACAATACATTGAAATCCATTATCATCCCTCCCTTTTATGGAAATTTATTATAAAACGACAAATAAAAAATTAAAACAAATTTACACAAATTAATTATTTCTTTTAATAAAAATTAATCGTTCATATTTTTCATAATATTAAGAAAGACGGATAAAGTCTATGTACATATTTTTGCATACCCGTCTTCAACCCTTTTCCTATGGTTTTCGTGTAAATTATATATTCTTTATTTTATTTGTTTCTAATAAAAATTTAATAAGTCACAAAATTATATTCATTTTCGACAAAGGTAAGGAAAAAAAAAAATTTTTTATTAAATAATAAATTAAAATAAATAATAATAATAATAATTAAATTAGTTGGTGAACCATTCTTAAGTGTTGCGCTACGCCCGATTATTTTTTGCCAAGGAATTTAGAATATTGCCGATAAAACTACGGCTCACCGCGGCTATTTGGTTATTTAAAAATAATAATTATTATTATTTATTTTATTTATATAATAAAATTATAATATATTTCCATAATGGGTTCATATGATTATAAAATAGTGATTTAACTCGATTTAATGTATTCATTTCCTTATATGATGATTTCCCTGTATGAAAAGGGAGTTTGTATAATAGAAACAAAAGGAGAAAGTCGTTGGTTTTGTTTCTTATTACCGATTTTGTTACATAAATATATATTAAACTATTTTAAACTATTTATATAATATATTAAATATACTTTATTTATATTTATAATAAACATCTATCATCATAATATGTATCACAGTATATCTTTTTACAATTGAACTGACTAAAATAAATATCTTTTAGGTTGCTCCTTGATTTTCCAGACTTGGTAACAAAAAAAAAAAAAAATTTTATATTTTTTTCTTTTTAATATAAAGGGCCCCTTCTGGTTTTTTTTTCGCAATTGCTTTAAAAAATAATAATTATTATTATTATAATATATATAAATATATATCTATTTTTTTATAAAATATTTTTTTTTTTTTTTAACTTTATAAAAAAAAAAATCAATTATATATAATTATATAATTGTAATTTCTTAAATTCTATAATTCTCGCGAAAACAACTGTTGAAGACCACGCGATTCTTTTTTATTCTTACTCCCTTTTGCTTGAGTAAATCTACTTTTTTTTCGGTTTGAATAATTGTTTTTCACAAGTAATCCTTTACTCAGTTGCGATTGATATACTATTTTGTATGATATTATAATTCTCATTGATAAATTTACATATAAAAGATATCTTTATTTCTTTTTTCAAATTCTTTTTTAAAGTTTTCAAATTTGTTACGAATAATTTTACGAAAGAAATTCACTGCCTTGATATTGCTTTGTTTCTTTTTTTAATTCTCAATTTTTTCACGAAGAAACTTAGTTTATCATGGCAAGTGCTACTTTAAAAAACTTAGTTAGCGGTCCCATTACTTCTCAAATGATTGGTAAATTTCTTTTACTCTTTTTTTTTTTTTCCTTCTTTACTATTATAAATTATAAATTTATCTCTAAAAATTTTTCGTTTTCTATTTCTTTTTAGCATATGTTACAAAAAAGGCTGCATCGGTTATTCCTTGCGATCCTCCACCAACACAATTTAATAATAATATGTCAACAACACAATCACAAAATATTGGTGACGATGATCAACAACCTTTACCTCTTTTACACCATTTCATACAACGTCTAGTATCAAAATCAAATGTATCGACTGCAACTTTTCTCACAACAATTGTTTATTTGGATCGTCTAAGAACAAAATTACCAAAACTTGCAAGAGGTATGTGTTTATTATAATTTTTTGTCAAAGTATTTCATTAAACACGGCATATCACAAATTCGTGAATTAGAATTGGCGAATCAGATTTCAAATAGATTTATATGTGTTAATCATGTGATATTGACTTTTTGTTTGATCGACACATATGAAAGTTTTTAATTGGTGGTGCGAAGATTTGCGAATATCAACGATATCGGCCGAATTTTTTTTTTTAAAAAAAATGATGATGGGGAGTTATAGGAAATGGCCGTAAAAAAAAAAAAAAAAAAAAAATTCTCATATCAACAATGATTAAATTAGAGTTGGTTAAGCTCATTGTTTCAATAAGCATTATGACATGGGCTATGAGATTTATATATATAAGAGCGACAGTGATGCATATTATTTTTCCTTCTGTGGAATTATGCATGAATTTTTGGGCCGTGTTAATGATACTTTTCCGAATGTGTGTTTAATGAAATTTTGACAACCTGGTTTATTACTGGTTATTACGCAGATTTAAACTAACCTGTTTTAAATTCTTTTGAATTATAGGAATGCACTGTACGCGTCATAGAGTTTTTCTCGCTACTTTAATAGTTGCATCGTAAGTTTTTTTTTTTGCGGCATTTCTTTATATAATTTGAGCCGTCTAATTATTATATTTTTTTATCGTGTAACATAACTTATATTTATGGTGTGTTACATTTATTTATGGCATGTCATTGCATCGAATGATATTCCCATTTTATATCTTTTTCATGAGAAGAAAAATTTAACCTTATTCGGTTTTTTTTTTATTTATTTTATTCTTATCTAGAAAATATCTCAACGATTCATCACCAAGAAACAAATATTGGGCAAAATTCTCGGGTGTTTACTCTGTTGCCAAAGTTAATCTAATGGAAAGACAATTACTTTCTTTATTAGACTATGATCTTGGAGTTCAAGAATCAGATTTATTATTTCATCTTAAAGTATTTTTACAACCTCCTATATTGGGTAATAATCTGATGATAGATACTCTTAAACTTCCAACTCCTCAACACATTCATCATCAAAGAACTCTCGTCTATTCAAATTCACATACTCCAACACGTCACACGCCTCCTTCAAGACAAAATTCTTATCCTCTACAGTATACCCCAATTACTTCTTCACTTTCGATCTATAATACAGGCGTTAATTCCATGTCAATACCTGCAATCATTTCATCATCATCAAACAATAATACTCCCACATATGTATCTACACCTTCAAATATAGATGATTGTTGTCAAGATATGAGTGGTGATGATATGGATACTGATGATGAAGAACAAGATGATTATGACGAGGTTACAACTACAATGGATGAAATATATGAACGATTTCCTCAATCTAAACCAACAAGAGATCAATATGGACGAAGACTTTCTTCGACTTCAACTTGTTCTTCAGGATCATCATCTTCTTCAATAGCTACTCCTGTATCAGCGCAGGCGTATCATCAACACCATCAACAACGACAACAACAACAACAATATCAACAATATCAACAACAACAATATTTTCTTCAACAATCTTATTTAACTCAACAACAATGGAACTTTCAACCTTCATTAAAATCAAATTCTTCTTTGAAAGACGCTGGCGTCGGACAATTTGTTCCATCTTACTGCGGTCATAATCATCACCAGATGGTGTTACCTCCACCAATCCCTTCATCTACTATAATACAAGGGATGATATATACATCCACACCACAAAGATATTAGCTGATGGGAACATTGATTGGTTTATAAATTTGGCAAACTAAAAGTCAAAATTTTCTTTTCTTTTTTTTTTTTGAATAATTGCATAATCTCCATATATGGAAATATCATATCAAACAAAAGACAATTAAATCTGTTTATATTAAAAATCAAAAGTATGTATATTATTTTTTTCCAGTACCTTTAAATCATTGAAAAAAAAAATAAATTTATTAATTTGGGAATATAATTATGGGAATTGATTTTAATAGACTTTTCTTTTCATTCTTTTAAACTATTTGTCTTTCTTTGGAGTTACTACATAGTATTAATATTGCGATTCTACGAGAAAATAATATGTTAATATTATTATTATATTATTATTATACCCTTCTTTTAATACGTTCGCGTTTTATTAATACTTTGTAGATTCTTATTTATTCATTTCTTTGTTAAATAATTTTTCATTCTTTTCTTGTACATATTTTATTTAGATTTTTTTTCGCATCTTTTTTTTCATTGATTTTTTGGTACTATTGTTTTTAAAAAAAAAAAAAAAGCAATTAATTCAAAATGATAACCCAAATAAAAAAAATTATTATCTTTTTTTAATCTGATAAATAATTTCTTTTACTATGAAATAATGTGAAACTATTAGTTTGAATGATTAAACTGATAAATATAATTAATATACTCCTGTGTGAAATCTTCAGTTGCGATTCGTAATTTTTATTTTGTATACAAATTTGTTATAAAACGATGTATTTAATATATTTGCATTGTTTCTGTCAAACCAATCATTACTATTTTTTGCACCTGACTTTGATTACAAAAGAGTCTCGTCACGAGATTTCCCATAAACTAATAAATAATCATGCATTAGTAATACTTTAAGGCTTTAGCTGTAATATCATTACTTTCGTATAACAAATAGTAGTAAAATTCAATGATTTTATTGGTTTTGTTAGTCATTATTTTAATACGTTATTTTTTTTTTACATTTACACAAGAGAACTATTGATTTGTTCGCATACGAATTACGAAGAATAAAATGCTATTGTATGTATGAAGTATGAACTAATTTCGGCTTCGTAAAACTAAAGGTACACGCAGTTATTTTGAGTCAAGTATTCGAGTATGGTTACACAAATTTCATGTTACATAAAACGAATGATCTACATGTCTGATAAGGGAAGTGTAAGTCACGTGCACAATCGCTTGATAATCGGTTATTCAGATCCTAAACTTTTGCACTTATCGTAATTTTTTACTGAAGATTGGAGTGGTCTAGATAGTGCTTGGTCAAATCGTTTTATAAGAGCCGTTCAAACTCATGTTCCAGACAAGTTTGAAGAAATAAAAAAGAAAGTTGGTTTTTTCCTATTTATCTTTAATTTTGCATAATTGCGCTTCTTAATGGTCAACGTGCTTTCAAGAAGTATCTGGTCAACGTGCTGGGCAAGTTATGGGATAGCGTTCCTGAAGGCTCAACGTGCTGAGCTTCCCTATTGCTTTGTCTATAATGTTTTTTATCACTCACACTTTACAATTACTCACATCTTTACTCCTCTACATCTGCAAAAGGTTAAAGCTGAGTGTAAAACGGTGGATTAAAATTATATTGGAACGAAATTATGCGTGAAAAGGAGCTTAACTTCCCTGTAAAAAAAAAAAAAAAATTCAGTTAAGGAATTACATCTTGATGGCAGTCTCAAACTGCTAGGTGCTTCTGGAAAGAGAAACATACAAGAGTTATTAACTGATGGGACTATATTACCAATACAAGACGAAGAAAAAGAAATCCTCCGGAGGTAAATAATATTAGTGGTTTTAAGTTAGGAGACCATAAATTCGTGCATACTTTCTATATACATATTCTCTGAATATATCAGCCAGAATTGTTGCAATGTGATGTATCTCAGATCGGAGAAAACGTCAATGCGTTGAAGACGTTGAAGAGGTATAAGGTTTATAAAGTAAAGTCAAGCTGAAGATCAGCTAATAAACTCGGTGAATTCTCTGCAATAGTTACTAGCGAGGAACCTGAGTCGGAACTAAATGATGAGACCAAAAATCAACAAGACGGCCTTTCATGAGGCACACATGTCCATTCCTGATTCTTCAAAAATGCGTTTAAGCACAAGAAAAATAGTAGATGTCCTCTTTGATTTTTGTAGAAACATGGACTGAGATTCTATCAGCCATGCTCACTCATACGTTATAGATTGTGATGACGCGGCAATTAAATCATTATTTACTGAAACGGAATGGTAGGAGCTAACAGAAGATCGGTTTGGACTTCCTGTTATTCCTACCCATATTGTCGAAATATGCCAAGAAGACTTTAGGAGAATTGCGCAAGATTGTGATGACATCGTACCTTCAAGATGATGTAGCATATGACGCCCAACAACATTATGATATGAAGTGGATCCAAACGTCAGTAAGAACACTTACAAATTTATACCTATCCCTTAGCACGGAGTCATTACGAAGACTGGTTCACAGTTGCTCTTTTCGGGAGTTGCATAGATTTTTGTATGAGAGATATGCGGTTAGGAACTGACATAAAGAGATCTTTTACTATCCTTCCACTGATACAATCACATCACTAGGTATCAATTAACACAATTTTTATCATATTTATAGGACTGATGTGCCATCGTTGGCTTCTGCTAAGAAAAATCGTGGCCGGTTAACTGATGAACGGAAATTAACCGGCCAAAAAATCGATGGAATAATATATATTATTGACAGGCTTCTTGAAATAGGGGCAATCGAGTCAGCAAGATCGTTCATGGGAGTTTCAGATCGGAAGTACCTCCTCGAAAAGTTCAAGATGTCAAAGACACTTCGCGATATGCTAGCCGATATTATCAGGGATGTGAATTACGAAAAAGAAGGAGTGTACAAATTCCAAGTATTCGGAATCTTACATCTTGGATTAAGGGTTCAAGCTACGAGGCTGTGGCGTGCCGGTTGGTCAATTGCTATTTTCTATAAAGATCAGGACCTGGAAAACTTATAATAGAGGTTACCGCCAAAATTTGAAAAAATCATATGACTGCGAACCACATGATTTTATTAATTATGCAAACCAAAACGGCGGTAAGTATAAAACAATTAAAAATATTCGAACCATAAAAATACTGTAACATATTTATAATAGAATGAGTGATTTATTACAAATTTCAAGTCAAATTTAGCAAAAAAATTAAATCTTTATATGATACAATATTATTTAGGAAAAATCTTTGTAAGATATGATATCATCTCAGGTGTTTTAAAATGCTGAAAAACTTCCAAAGCCTCTACTGTTAAAGTAAAAAATGAATCTTGAGAACTAATAAAAGGAGGTAAATTAAAATAATATAAAACTTCTTTAGCTGAAATATGACCAACTAATTTCCCTCCTGCTGCACATGTATTTGTCCAAAGATTACTATAAACATTCAAATAAATATTAGTCGAAAGATAAGATAAGTGATCCAAGAATTCAACATCTTTGTTTACCCAAGCATGTCGTTCACCTCGCTTTTTATACATTGAAATAACTTGAGCTATGCAAAGTATTTTGTCTGAGTAAATAATCAAATACCCATTTAAGGTTAAAGGATGAATACTAGAAATATTTGCATCGATAATGTTATGTACTTCACAAAAAAAAAAATGTAAATAAATTAAAAATAATTAAGATAATTATAAAAAAATATATTTAATAATAAATATTCACATTAATTCCTGCAGCTATAGGAATAGTTGCAAGCCTTTTACGTCCTTCCCAACGATCTTTTCGTCTAGTTACACGAATTTCCTGAATAGAATTATTTGTAAATTTGGTAATTAATCGGTTGACATTATTAGGATTAAATGAACCAGTTATGCCAATTTGATTATTATAATTTTTTTTGAATGTCTTGAAAAGGCATCATGCATTTTTTGAGTATTAATTAAGATCTCAGAACGCAAAAATCCCTCAGGTGTAAAGAATGTATCAAAATTTTCAAATTACCTTTGAGGTATTGGTTTCTGATTAAGAATATATTGCAAATCAGAAAAATTTGGTATTAAGGAATTTGTCAGTTCATTTTCATCTTCATTATTATCATCAGATTCATCTAATAATAGCCGATCCAGTATTTTCAGATTCTAATTCATCTTGTTCTAATGATATAATAAAGTTTTGAATTAATAAATTAATTTTATACCAGTTAAAATTTTGTTTTGATTATCTTTATCATTAATTTCATTGATTATTTCCAAAGTATTAGTGTCATCTGAAGAAAATCCCACATGAGTAACAAGTTGTTGAATTGAAGATCCAGTATGATTGTTAATTTCAAGATAGTTTGCCAATTCCATTGCTTCATTAAATCCAAAATGAATTGCTTTTTAATATCTTCTTCAGATAGTCAAGTGCGTAAACATTCAATAATTTTGTGAGGAAAAGAAGTTCCATTAATATCAAATACATATTCTAATAATATTTAAAAAGTATAAATTATTATTAAATTATTGTTTTAATTAAGGTAATAAAATTCTCCCTTTTTTTCTGATGTCCGATTTCTTGATATATCAATTAATCCAGTACACGATATTTTATCTCGATACATAACATGTTTTTGAATTTTATAAAATTCATAAAAGTTAAAATCTGCTATTACTTGACGTGATATACCAAAAATATGTTCAAGTGTCTCAGTTTCATGTTCCTATAAAAATAAAGGATATTTAGAATAATAATCCTGATAAACCAAAATGAGCATTATTAAAAATTCAGCTATACTAATAAAGATTTCAAAACTTTGAATAAAAATAATACTACATTACATATTGTACCTTTTTGATAAATGAGTTATATCATAACACTTAATGTAATCCTTTCAAATTTTAAGAAAAAAAATGCACACATGACCATTCTAATTCTTGCTTTATGATCAATTTCTCAGTTAAGATATGCATCATATAGTTCTCCTATTTGTTAAATAATAAAATAAATATATAAATTAGTGGTTATTAAATAATTTCTTTTTCAAAAATAAATAACTTACCAAGAATAAATAAGTAAACAAAGAGTCCAATCATATTAGAAGGAACATTTTTAAATTCAATAATTTGTTTTAAAGTTTTAGAATAAAACACTCTATATATAGCTCTATCATTTTGTTTGTTAACATTAAGAACATCACGCTTTAATAAAATGTTTTGATGTGCTAGTTAAAATAATTGATCATATCAAGCTGTATTTATTCCTAATGAAAGAAGCCGTACATCAGTAAATAATTGATTCCTTACTGTTTTTTTTGTGTGTTTCATATTTTGAACATAAACTAATGGCCTTCTATTTATGATTGGTACTTTTAAATATATATTATAAAATGGATCATTAAATATATAATATGTTGATGTGAAATTTATAATTTGTGTTTGAGCATTAAATTCAGATCATACTCCATCAGCTCCCATATTAAGAATATTGATACCACTTTGATATGCAAAATCTAATACAGTTTGAAGATTATTAGAAATCTGTTCAGCAGATTCATCACCTTTTTGTAGGTAAAATAGCAATTGCAGTTAGAAGTATTTTTCCAATTGAAATCTAATTTTATATTTATTAGTATAATTAAATATTTACAAATAATTTAATAATTTATAAAAAATTAACCTTTAAAAGAATAACCTGAACTTGTGTTACAATTGCATTTCTTTAAAAAAAATTAGAATAAAATAAAAATTGATCTGCATGAAATTATTAAAATTAAATTTTTAATTTTACTTTTATTTTTAAGTAACATAACAAATAATAATATGTAAAAAATTTTTTTTTCTTTTTTAAAATATAATTTTTTTCTTATTTATATAAAGAACAGAAGCTAAAGATTTTATAAAATGTCCTTTTATATACTTTTTTATAACTTATAATATATTACATATTCGCCAATCTGCATAATGCATATACTGTAATAGTTTTGATAGAAAAATTCTCCATCAAACATTATTAAAATATCACATACAATTCCACAAATTGGCAGATATGATTTCTGTAATTACATTTTGTGATTATTCATGATTATAATGATTACAAATAATTATATTATAAGTAAGTAAACTTTTATTGATTAAAATAACTTTTAAAATATATTTATTATAATTTTTTAAAAATTTCAAAATTTATCATTATTATTTTATTTTTTGTTTTAGAATTTTTTATTGATTTTTTTATTACATTATATTAAAATATTAACATTAGGGATATGCAATTTGATTTGATATTTGACATTTGATTTGAATTTAATTTGAATTTGCAAATTCAATTTAGCTTTTTTTTTGATTTGATTTAAATTTGATTTAATTTGATTCAAAAATTCTTTAATTTGATTGATTAATTTAACAAATATTTAATAATTAATTCAAATTTAATTCAAATTTAATTCAAATTTGATTTGATTTGACAAATTCAAATTGGCTTTATATTTGATTTGATTGAGTTTGAGAAATCCTAATTAACATTTTATTATTTATTATAATTTAATTTATTTTTGACATAAATATAATATATATCTAGATATTAAGTTTGTAATTATTTATAATAGAGGTTTATTTAATTATGTTTAGCTTTGTAAATTTAAAAAATAAATTACAATCATACTTTTCTATAATTACTAGGACTGTTATATCAAAAATTGGTAATTATATAGAAATGTGATTATATAATAGAAGTAAACTTTTATTATATTTACTATTATATTAAAAATAAAATAAGATAATTTTATAAAGAAAGATATATAAATTAAAAAATAATTATTTTTAAATTAACAATTTATATATAAATTATAAAATTTTATTGTAAAATAGTTTGTAAAAATTTTTTACTAAAAGTAAATACTATACGAAATTAAATAATTATTGAAAATTTATGATCAATCAGAAATTATATAATTATAAAGGGATTTTTATATTAACAAAACTTATATATATATTACAATTATTTTTGATGATAATGATTATAATATATATATGATTAAAAAAGGATTTTTTAATTAACTTTAAATCATTTATATAAAAATAGATGTTTATAAAAAAATGTGATTATATAGAAGGTGATTATATAGAGACCTGCTAACTGTATAATAAATTTTTTTTTCATTAAAATCATAATCACATAATTGAAAAATATTAGGTTTATTGGCTAATTTATTTAT
>QKYT01000946.1:2430-13642 GCA_003550305.1 Glomus cerebriforme | reverse complement strand
GTGAATTATTTGCAAATTAACCTCCGGTGACTGTCAAATAAATTCTAATAAATAATTTTATTGGCTTAATTTGTATATAATATGTGATATATTAATAAAATTATAATTATTTTTATAATCTTTTTAATCTTTTAGCAAAGTTTTATATTATTTTTTAATAAGAGTAATATAATAATTAACTTTTATAATAAATTCTTTCTAATATATATATAATAAAATACCAGTTTATAATTAAAATTTACTTATTTATAATTAGTAATAAATACTAGAATTAGTTAAATTTTATTTCAAATATAAAATAAATGTACATGTAACAGCCTGTTATACACTTTATTTGTAATAACCTCAGAAATTTCAATTTTTGTGTAATATTATTTATTGACATCATCACGCATATATTATTATTTGTTTATCAGCTGTTTATGATAATCTTTTTTCTTCTAATGAACCTTTTTTTTTCTTTTTCTTTTCAGGTATGTTTACTAATTTCACTTTTTGTTTTTTATTTTTTTATTTGTTTGCTTATTTTTTCTTTCTTTTTCTCTAATACTTTCTTTTTTTTATTTTTCCTTCTCATTTAGTTTGCTCGTTGTTTCTTCTTAGATACGCTTATTATTTTTATTTTTTTTTGTTTTTTATTTGTTAGTTTTTGCTTTTCTTTCTTCTCTAATTTTCTTTTTTTTTTCCTTTTTGTCTCTTAGATTTTATTTTTNTTTTCAGTGAGTTTTTTTATTGTAACTTTTTCTTTTTTTACTTTTTAGCATTTTGGTCTTTAAGTGAGTTTTTTCTTTATTTTTTTTTTTGTTTATTTCTTCTTTTCCTTTTTTTTATTTTATTTATTCATTCTTTTTGTGTACTTCTTTTTTTTTTATATTTCCTTTAGAATGCTTTAGCTTGGTTGCCTAGTAATATAAATAATAAAAAAAAACAAAAAAAAACGCATATTTACTTTTATTATATTAATGCATATTGTCATTTTTTATTATGTTTAGTTTGATAAATTAAAATCCTATAAATAAATAAATAATAAAAATTTATTATTCAGACCTATTTTTTAAGGTTGTTACAAATAAAATATGTAATAGGATATTACAATTAGATTTATCCAAAAAAAGAAAAAAGTAAAAAAAACCTTTAGATTTATCAATTATAAACTTATAGTGTGCAAAAAAAGTTTTGAAAATAATTTTTCCAGTTAATATTTAGCCAATAAATTGCCTATAATATACTAAAAATACACAAATTTTATATGTAAAAAGCTATGAAGAATCTTTTTGTCTTAATACATAATATGTAATTTCTTAATAAAATTTTGCATTATAATGCATTAAATTCAATTAATTGAAATTTTAATAATTTTTTAAGTTTTTTTAAAATTTAACTTTAATTTTATCATTAATGTACTATNAAAATTTTATTAGATATACTTTATGATATAGCAAAAGAAATAAAAAAAAAATTATTAAATTTGGTTGGATATTTACCATGAAACTGCTTTTTAAAGTTGTCCAATTAGTCAAATATTTACTATCTTATTTTTTCTAATGATTTTTTGGATGACTTAAATTTTAAGTGGATAGCATGTGGTCAGTATGTGGTCTGTTACTAATATACTTTTGGTAACTTATTTTTCATATTATAAAAGGTATAATCACAAATTTTCATATACTACTGATATTTATTCATCCACTGGTCAAAAACTGATTTATCTTACAGATATCTTACAGATATCTTATAAATCCAAAATGCAGAAAATCTGCTATACATCGGGTACCCAATATGTATACTATAGAATTAAAAAATACAATTTATTAATTATCTCGCTAGCCAGTGATCATAAAAAGATGAAATATAGCTCATTCGATTCACCTCACTGAGACGTATCAAATGGTACTAATTTCGCATTCTAGGTATGATAGATATTGAGATATTGCATTTTTTGTTTATTTTTTTATGATTTATCGAATATCTCAGCATCTATCATATCTAAAAATGTGAAATTAGTACCATTCAATACGTCTCAGTGAGGCGAATCAAATGAGCTATATTTCATCTTTTTATGATCACTGAATAGCGAGATAATTAATAAATTGTATTTTTAATTCTATAGTATACATATTGGGTACCCGATGTATAGCAGATTTTCTGCATTTTGGGTACCTGATATTTATAAGATATCTGTAAGATATCTGTAAGATAGATCAGTTTTTGATCAGTGATCACATAACAAATGAAAATATTTTTCTAAAAACTTTTTTTACATACTGTATAATGATTTTATAGAAATAATTGAAACTATTATTAAAAGTTTTAAATATTTTTTTTTTATTTGTATAGTAAGAATTTTTGAGTTGTATTACATTTTGCATAATACTCAAGATCTCTTAATTTTGCTTCTTTTTAATAATATAAACAAGCTTTTTATTTAATAAATCTATTATATTTTTTTAATTATTTAATTAATTTATTCTGTAATTTCTGTTATTTTTTTGCTAATAATCTTGAACTGTAATTTTAAAAAAACTTTTTAAATAATATTTTTGACTATATATATTGCTAAAAATAAGATTATCTTAATATATAAATAGTATATAACTTTTAGTCATTATTACTTTTTTTTAGATTTATAATATTTATTTTTTATTTAATCTTAATTCTTTTTTTAAATGAAATTAATTGCAAGAAAAATTATTATATAAAATATAAATATTAGATTATGCATTTTCATATAATATTTTTTTTTTGAAAATCTTTTTACATATAAACTTTTATTGATTATTATTCAAAAATACATTATCACATGTTACAATTATTTGTTCATATCATCACAATTGAAAATTTGAAATAGGGGTGTCACGTTTACTTTATTATAGGTAGAGGATGAAACAATTCTCCCTTAGATCAAACATACCTGTAGTCTTGCATTTTTATATAATTAGTAAATATAACCTATTATTAAGAATAGCATTTCTTATAATTTGTAATTTAGCTAATTATAAATTCTTAGTTTTTGTAATTAAATTATTAATCTAATACTTATTTGACTATTTATATCTTAATCTGTTAAATTCTCTATTATCTATATTTCAATTATCTAAACTAATATTATTAAAAAAATTACTATTTAAATTATTATAATCATAATCTTTATTTATAAATTTACTAATATTATTAATTTTTTTTAATAAATCCAACCTCTTGTTTTCTTAATTTTAATATAATCTTTAATAGTATTGTTTTATTATTTGTTTATATATTATTTTATTTCAATTTTATCCATTTAGTTAAAAGATTGTTAAATTTGTCATAGTATCTGTTATTTTTGAAGGATTGATACTTTTTGTTATATATTATTCTGGCTTAATTAGCATTTATGAGTTGGATGTTTTTTTGTATTCAAGATTATTTTTATAATACCGTAAAATCATGAAAATAAGTACCCCTTGAAAATAAGCACCTCTCCCTATTTTGCATGATCTCATGCAGCAATAAAACATAAGAATA
This sequence comes from Glomus cerebriforme, assembly GCA_003550305.1. NCBI lineage: Eukaryota > Fungi > Glomeromycota > Glomeromycetes > Glomerales > Glomeraceae > Glomus > Glomus cerebriforme. The sequence goes on along the minus strand of QKYT01000946.1, from coordinate 10,138 downwards.
TATGTAAAAAAATATCGCAAAAATAAGCACCTTCCCAAACTTTTCATCCAGATCCCTTGCAAAAAAGGGGTGCTTATTTTCACGATTTTACAGTATCATATATGTATTTTAAATTGCATAATGAAATTAAATGTTAATTAGTTAAGAATTTTAAAAGTAGTAATTAACATCTTGTATAAGGTATTGTAAATAGGTTTGGTAATTAATGACTTACTTAAGTAAAAGAATATAATTTGAATTATCAGATGATTGATTAGATTCTATTATTAAAATTCTTAACATATTATAGAATATCCTTGATAATGTTTCTGATTACCAATTGCCATTTAAATTTTAAGTTAGGACAGATGGTCATTATAATGCCATAATATAACTTGTAGTATAGTAAATATTAATTCTTATAAGTTGTTAAAACATAATCTATATTCTATAATTAACCTATAAAAGTCTACCTAAATTTAATAATAATGATTGGCTGTGTCACATTATCGGCCAATTATATTTGAGAAACAGATAATGTGATAAATAACATGACTATGTATTTCTTTGTTACTAGTTTAATTTTAAAAAGAATGGACAAAACGACAAATAATTAGAATAATGACAATGAATGTATAATATTTAATAAACAAAATTAATATGCGTTTTAGAAGAATTCCTACTGGTCTTTAATTTATATCTGGATCATTACATCTGATCTATGAAATTTGGCAAATGAACTTTTTTAATTATAAATTTCTTTTCGTATAATCACAAATTTGGTAATTGTTTGCAATGTGCCGGAAGTTTCCGTGCGTTGATTAAGACAAATCTAATAAATATTGCCTTTTTTTTTAAAAAAAAAAGAGTTATTTAAAAAGATTTTAATATAATACGAATTATTTTAATGCGTTAAAAAGGAACACAAATAAGTACAAAATATGATGATGATAGACAATAATTACCAAAAAGAAAATAAAAAGAAATGTCATCCCATGAATGATGAACAATAGATTAGCTAATTCCAAATAAACAATATTATTAATCGTACTTATGATTTTATGTACCAAGACGATTAATTCCGAAAAAAAAATACATATATAGAAAATAAAAATATTTTGTTTTTTCTTTACAAATTTTTTCTCTTCAAATAAAAAAATTACTATGACATCATATATTAAGATTCCTTCACATCTTGTACCATCTGATCCTCAAGGGTCAGATTTATTGGCCCTAGAAAGAGCCAAATCAACGTTTAACGTTAAAGAACTTACCCTTGCGTTATACGGATCCAAAGAATTAGAACGTTTTAACAGAATTTTGAAAATCTTAGAAAATGATCCTGTATTTGATAAATCCAATATATACTTTATGGGAAGAACTGAATTATTTGAACATGCGTTGAAAAAAGATAAAAGATTCGTACAATTGATTAAGTAAATATTAAATATATATAATTAATTATATATTTTCATTTCTTATAGTTTTAATTATCTAACTTTTTTTTTTTAGAAAACACAAATGGAATATCGAAGAAATCCAAACTGCAGAATTTCTACTCGATTTACCAGGACCTGTAAGTAATTTATGTCTTTATTATTTATTTCTTTAATAATTTTATTTAACTGTTAATACTCAATTTACATTTACAGTATGGTCTTCACCGTGGAATGTTTATACCTACGATTTTTGGTCAAGGCTCAGAAGAACAAAAAAAGAAATTCCTTATTCCGGCACTTAAATATGAAATTATTGGGTGTTATGCACAAACGGAATTAGGACATGGTTCTAATGTTCAAGGATTAGAAACTATCGCTACATATATTCCAGAAACAGATGAATTCGAAATTAATTCCCCGTATTTAACTGCGTCAAAATGGTGGATTGGAGGATTAGGAAGAACGGCGTATGTTTTTACATTTGATTTGTTTATATCACGTGATTTGTATTACGTAGTGTTAACTTATTTATATTCACAGTAACCATGCCATCGTTATGGCACAATTGAGGAGCAATGGAAAAGATTTTGGACCTCATCCATTTATTGTTCAAATCCGAGATTTAGAATCACATCAACCTTTACCTGGCATTACGGTCGGAGACATTGGTCCTAAATTCGGTTACAATGCTACCGATAATGGGTTTATCCTCTTTGACCATGTCAGAATCCCCAGATTCAATATGCTTTCTAAATTCTCACAAATTAAAAAAGGTACAGGTGAATATATAAGTCCGCCAAATGATAAATTATCTTATGGTACCATGGTGTTTGTTCGTGCAATGATTGTCTCAAATGTACGAATTTCACTTGCACGTGCTGCCACAATTGCAATTCGTTATTCGGCTGTACGAAGACAATTTGTTGATAAAGAACAACCTAAGAAACTAGAAAATGGGTGAGTTAAAAATTGTGTAAATTAGTTTTTTTTTTGGGTTTATGTTAATATTGTATCTTTTCATATAATTTAGACGCGTAGTTGAAACCTCAGTGTTAGATTATACAATGCAACAATATCGATTATTCCCGGTAATCGCTCAAGCTTATGCATGCTTTTATACAGCAAAAGCAATGATAGATTTATATATGAATTATCTTAAACAAAGTTCCGGCGGTGACTTTTCTTTGTTAGCAGATTTACATGCTTCGAGCTCGGGACTAAAATCTTTGACAACCGCAATGGCGGTAAATTCAATTGAAGAGTGTAGAAGTGCGTGTGGTGGTCACGGATACTCAAATTTCAGTGGATTCGTAACCTTTTATCAAAATTATTTGCCAAATATCACTTGGGAAGGTGATAATTATATTTTGACCCATCAAACTGCTCGTTATGTAAGTAAAAAAAAAAAAAATATTTTTATTATTTCCATTTTTATTTAATGAATTTGTATTTAATGTATATCTTTTCCCTAATAGCTCTTAAAAACCTTCCGGGAAGTGGTGTCAAGTAAAAATCCTGAAGTATATGCTTCTCAATCAAAACAAAACCCTACAATAACTTATATAATTGATTATATTAATAATCCAAATCTAATTTGTACAGCAACAAAACCATTAGATTTCAATAATAATGAACTTCAATTAAGAGCGTTTGGTCATCGGGCAGCACATTTAATTGCAAATGCCGTTGATCAAATTGATCATCAAAAGAAGTCATGGAATTCAATGTTGATCGAAATCAACAGAATATCACGTGCTCACTGTCAATACCTTTTAGTAAGAAATTTTATAACAGCTATTAGAGAACAACCTCAACCAATTGAAGATGAAAAATTGCGAATATTACACAATAGTCCTGCATTGAAAGAAGTAATGACATCAGTGTGTAATTTGTTTGTATTACATACAATGGAAAAAGAGTTAGGAGAATTTTTTGAATGTGGATATATGAATGATTCTACTTCTAAATTATTAAGATCTAGGGTTTATGATTTATTAAAAGAAATAAGACCAAATGCTGTTAGTTTGGTCGATGCCTTTTATATTCCTGAATTCGCATTAAGATCAGCTCTTGGAAGATACGATGGAAAAGTTTATGAAACCATGATTGATTGGGCTTCTAAAGAGCCTTTGAATGGAATTACCTTGGATGTTAATCCTAATAGCGAAGTTTTATTTAGAAACAAGAATAAAGCTAAACTTTAAAAATATATACCGTAGCTTAAGAAAAAATTCATTTTGTAAAAAATACCATCACATAATTATAAAATATGTAGAGTATTTTAATTTTCTTTCTCGTGTTTAAGGTTTAAAATAAAATTCCAATTCATAGAAAATATATTCTATTTTTAGTAGAATAATAAATTAGATCAAACAATATAGATCATTAATTTTTTATTACGCGATTTTTTCCTTTCTATTATTGAAGCGTCCCTTTATTATGATTATAGTTAAAAACCGAACATTGTTAAATCAGTAATATTGAACTCTTCAAAATCAAATAAATGATAATTAATACTCGAGTTTTATTAATAATTCCTTTGAGTAGGCTGATAATTTTAAAATGGTTGTGGAGGCACTAAAAGCACAAGTTTAATATCAATAAATGTAACCATAGAAAAGGGCTGTCTTATCGAGAAAAAGAAAAAATTTCGGGCCAAAGATAAAATGAAAAACGAAAAAATTATGTATGACAAACTAATTAGATATAATCTTTGATGCAATCAGATTGCTTATCAGTTTAACAATTAATTGTTTGAAGTTACGAATGGTTTGTTTAATTGAAATATTGAACCCAAAGCCAGTTTCTAGAAGAAATGTAATTATTCTCTATTCTTTAAGCGCTACTATTATATTTATATTGAGTTATTGTCAAAGAAAATTATACAAATAATCTTATTGAAAAAGTTATAATATTTATGGTTAAAATGGTTAAAATCTTTTCTTACTTTTATGTTTTTTATCCGATCCGCCCCTACAGTATATTGAGGTATTTTTATTAGGATCCTGTATCGTCCTTTGATTTTGTTGCAAAATTTGTTTAAAAAATAAGTGAAGCGTTTTGTAAACATACATGTTGATCCTAATCAATTTATTAGCAGTTTTAGTATCAAATCTAAAGTATTTCATTTGATTTTTCTCTTTTTTTTAACATTTTTTTTCTTCGTCTCCGATTTATTAGCTTGTATTTCATTATTTAGAACATCATTGCAGAATTTGAAATGAAAATGATAAAAAGAATTCAAAAGTTATGGAAGAATAAAAATATAACGATTTTAATTAAAAAATTATTATTAAATATTTAATAGTAAATTATATGATTTTTAACGGCACACCCACAGCGTGATTATCAAAAAAAAAAGTACGGTTGTTTCGTTTAAGGGAATTCACCTTTTGGCTTGACACACTCAGAATTATGAATTAAACTTTAAAAAAAAAAATCCATTAAACATTTCAATAAAGGAATTAAGGGAATGTACCACCTGTTTTAGTCTTTTTTTTTTTAAAAAAAAATTTGTACTGATAAATAAAATTACAAAAAGAAAACAAAGGTAAAGTACAATCATATTCTTTTAAATTTTCGTGTTGATATTTACAACGTGTAACAGGAGAAGTTGCTTTTGGGGTGAGTATGAAACAAATGTTGCCGAGTTAAAAAAAAATCATGCTATTCTCAACTAAACGAAAGAATATTTTAGCGATGCAAAAGAATGCTCTACTATTTTTAGAAGTGAAATATCCGAAAAATATACCTTATTTAAAATAAACATCTGAATAAATTATAAATCTTTATACTGACAATATAATTCTATTATTGGACTTTAATTACTCTAATTATATAAATGATATAATTAATCTTTTTTAATGTTTTTATAAATTTACTATAATCTGAATGTTTGAAAAAAAACTTTATTTTCTGATTATCCCGAATTTTATCCGGACCTGTCTATCTATTGTGTGAATCATATTAGATAATCCAAGAGTCGGAATTCGGAATGTAATTTTACCAATTAAACTTAAATTTATAATTGCGTTGCAAATAAAAAGAGCTCTATCTTTTTGCAAAGGTTCTTGTAAATTCTTTATGAAATTTGAAAAAAAAAAGTAATGGCATTTCTTGGAAAAACTGTCCTCATAACCGGTGCCACAGGTGAACTATATTTACGCTATTTATGCTAAATTTTTGATAATATTAATAAAAATTAATAAATGTGCGTATTTATTGTACATATAAATAGGAAATGTCGGATCTTCCGCTGTTAAGGAATTTCTTGAACAAGGTATTTTCATATTATATATATATTTTTTAGAGTAATAATAATAATAATAATAAAAGTTATTTATTTAATTTAGGAGCAAATGTTATTGCAACATCTCGTTCTAAATCTTCGTTAGAAAAATTAACATCAAAACTACAAGAAATTTCAGTTCCTACTGAAAAATTAATTCCAATTGTGGTCGATATTTCCAATGATCAAGAATTAAGTAAAATTGCGGATCAAATTCGGGACAAAACTTTACCTGAAATTGATCATGTAATTTCTAGTAGTGGACCTTGGTGGAAATATGATCATTTATATGATGTTACATTTGAACAATGGAATGAAGTTATGAGTGCTAACGTTAATCCTCATTTTAGTAAGTTTTTTATAAATTACTTTAAAAAATCAAAAAATCATTTAATTAATTTTTATATTTTTATATTTTTATAAATTAGTTACATATAGGAATTTTATTCCTTTCCTCTTAAATAAACCTGGATCTAGTTACACTTTGGTTACAGGAGCTAGTGGTCTTGTTGATGTAATTGGGAATATTCCATCAGGTATCACAGGAATCTCTCAATGTGTTTTATTCGGTATTAGTAGAGTTGCTCGATTTGAAACAAAAGATAATGCTGTTAGGTTTAATGAGCTTTTAATTGGTTTTCGTATTGAAGATGATGCCACTTATAAAAAATATATTTCTGAGGGAAAATTTTCTGAAAGCTCTGATATAGTTACTACATCTTGGAAATTTGGTTCAATTTTTCTTAGTATAGCCAAAGATAATAATGTTAAAGGTGAGGTTATTAAAATTATGTCAACAACTGAAAAAGATGATTTTGAAAAAGTTCATAAATTTAAGTAATTTACATTCGTTTTGATCTTTTACCTTTAACATGTATTTATTTTAAATCTTTATAAAGTTTATTTTTAAAACAGATTGCTTATTATTATTTTTAAATTTCTTGCTTTTTTTAAACCAAATGTGTGACAGGTTTGTGGCGCAGCTAGCTGATGTAGAGGTTGGCCTGCATTAAGTGTGGCGCACAGCCATATGCATGATTATGCATGTTGCCAATCTTTAATTCTGGCCATTTCGTGACATTTTTTGATGGGTACGCAAGGGTAGTCACTAATGTAGCTCACAAAAATAGCTTTTAAAAGTTACTTAATTTCGGCTGCTCTGCAGTTAATTTCATTTATTGATTTATTTGACAAAAATCATCAAATCCATTTTTGAAAATGATCAGTAAAGATATAAAATCAATTTATATGTAAAGTCAAAAATAGCATTTTAAACTCTCTTTTAAAGCATAAGTAAACTTGCAAATAAGCCAAAATTACATTTACAATAAAAAGCGTCACAAATATAAATATTATATAAAATTTATTGTTAAAGATTTTTTATATTATAGTAGGAATTTCTTATTTTGTTATAAATTTTTTATTAAGAGTTAATATTTATTTGTATTTGATTTTTTTCTTTTACAATAGTTTAATATAGTATAATTCAGCGAAACTATGAAATATAAAACTTTATATTATATTAAGTATATATCTCAAATTTTTGAATACTCAGATAAATATCATATTATATTATAAATTTTTACAATATAGGCCAAAATGGGAGTTCTGGAACAAAATTTCTGAATAGGTATACAAAAATATGAGGCCTCCTGGCCTCTTTTCTAATATATGAATTTATGTAATCCAAATTAAACTCTAAATTAGGGCCTAAGGTCAGTAAGCATATCATGAAATCCAATATTAAATTCATGCTTAAAACCAGTGTTGGGCAATTGGACAAATTGACGTTTTGGACATTTGTCCAAAACCTTGTCCAAAACCTGTCCAAAACCAAAACCTTTTTTCAATGGACAGGTTTTGGACAGATCACATGATTTAAAGTTAATTCTGGTCAGAATTATAACTAATTTTGGCTAATATTATAAATTAGTAAATCATTTAATAACGAAAAGATTTATTAGAGGATCTTGCATAATATAATTAAAATAAAAATTTAAAA
>QKYT01000945.1:18428-38013 GCA_003550305.1 Glomus cerebriforme | reverse complement strand
CCAAAATGTTACTTAATAAAAAAGTGTTGGAGATAATAGACAAGATGCTATTGAAGTAGAAATATCAATCATTTTATTTTATATTTCGACTCTTAATATGAAATGTTCATATTTTGACGAGAGAGATGAAGAAATTAGAATGAAGCAGACAAATATATAAAAGCAAATCCTCGATTTGTTGGAAATAACCCTCATTCAGAAGCTCATTATATACACTTAATCCATACGTAAAAAGTCTTTCAAAGTTAACAACAATACAGTATATGTTACTGATTTTACAAAGTGAATACATCTGTTTTTTTAGTTAAAGAATTTATTAAAATTTAAAAACAGAAAATAAATCTTCAAAAATAAATTATAATTAAGAACGAAAAAAGTATGTGGCGCAGGATCATAACCGAAACAAAATTGCATATATAATTTCTATTATTAATTTTTTGTCCAGTTTTAAATTATGTTAAATATTATTTAAGAATTTAACGTTATAAGGAATTATTAATAATAAAATGTATATAAATTCTTAGAAATTTGAATTTTAAAATTTGCTAAATTATACCAACCTTTGTCAATGATGGCTAAAATTGACCAAATTTTATAACGAAACTAGATACATTTGTAATTTACTTGCTTTTATAAATATATTTGATATCAAGATAATCTTTTAATGAAGGTATAATATATTATTATAAATCTAATTGATGATTTTTTTTTTTTAATCCGGTTCATTAAATCAAAGTTCAATAACAAAATAATTATAATTCTGGCCGAAATTAAACCGGATCTTAGCCTGAAAATTTCCCTTCCACCTTAAACTGACGATCATATGAATTTTCATTTTTTTACGTAAATATAAGAATTATTTTAGAAAACTCTTGCGCTACAGCCTACAGATAAAATTTAATTTTAAAATTTCTTAAATAACCACCAATAATGAATTTTAAAAATTTATTTATTTTTAAAGAAAATATTTATCTCCATTTTTAATATAAATTCATCATCTCGTACTTTTTAATTATTTTCAAATTGTCCTCTTTTGCATCATAGCTTTTATTATCATTATTAACAATAAGTTAAAGAATTTAATTTTTATGTACATGATCTGTTCAACTTATACAAAAGATTCTAATTCTTCTGGAAGTAATTTTGATTTCGTATGGTATAAATGAAATAATATTATTTAATACCTCCAAATTTTTCTGAAAATTTTTAATATTTACTAAAATTCGTAATTGTGTAAAAATAGTATGTCGTAATTTTTCAGTCTTTAATATCTTCATCCTGATCAAACGTTATCTTAATAAATTTAGCGATAAATGTCATTGGTCTTATTCTGTGAATCTATAATTTGCTTAAATTATTAAGTTTTGTTATCGAAGGGATTATATCTATAAATCTTCGTTTTATCATCAAATATTTAAGTCCGTTAACCCCTTTGAAATAATTTGTTAAATAAATAAGTTTAGTGATAATATATTGTGAAATATTTTTACATAATCTAACAAATTTAATACAAAACTGGATCATTTTGAAACAAATAAAAATCGTAAGTGAATACTGCAAAATCTGATATACTGCATCTCTAAACTTCCAAGCAGTTCGATTATCACTGACAAATAATATGGATTTATAATCAATATTTTTACTTGATGTAAATGTCCGATCAAAGTCCAAGAAGGATCATACTATAATAAACATAAGTCATTATTATCCGTTTCTACAATCCCCATAAAATAAAATTAGAAGTTATTGTATTTTATCGCTTATTTTTTACATAACATCATCATCTTACAATTCTAGAATGTGTAAATTAACTAGAAAATTCATAAAATGAAAAATACATAAAGATTTCCACACTCCACTAAAATACATACCCGCCTCTATTTCTAAAGTCCAAAGCCAGAACCTATAAAAAAAAGTAAAAGAATGTTAATAAACATTCTTGACAAAAAAAAAATTACCCACACTCCATACTTACCTCTATTTTAAGTTCTAGATTGATGTCTTCAGTAACAAAAATCCTGTTTCCTATAAAAATAAAAAAATTACTAAATGTAAAAAAATTAAAAATTATAAAATTTATAAATTTAATTATGTGACCATACCATTTCAGTATTATGAGTATTATGTTAATAATACAGTGGTTGAGAATTCATATGTCACAAAATCTAAAAAAGACTATTTTGGTGTCTCTTAAATTTGCAAAGAAGTTAAATGGCAAGCTAGAAATTCATTTTGAAGAATTTAGATCAAATTTTTATACATGTAAAAATAGTTTATGAGGATCTATTTGAAATAAGGTGGTCAAACCTAATGGAAAATTATCCAATTACAGAAAAGTATATGAATGAAACTCTTTATAGTACTAAAGAGACATGGGCTATAGCATGGGTTAACAAACAATTTACTGCAGGTATACAAAGTACACAAAGAATTGAATCTATAAATAAACATATACATGACAAGGTTAATTGAGCTGCCTCTCTTTATTATTTATTATATAAACTCAAAGATCAATATAACAAGCAATGAAGAAAGATATGAACAATTTGAAATCAACGCAATGCAATTCCAATTGTTGGTTTACCAATGCTCAATAGTAGATTTTTTGGGCAGATTGATGAGTTGATCAAAAAATATCTTACGCCAATAATGCTTGGTAAACAGTGATCACAAATGAATGAATCAGTTTGGTATGATGTTTCTCTCATTTCTCAATGGCATGATATCATTCAGAATGATACTGATTATGAAGAGATTATATCTGGATTTAGAGAACAAAAATAAGATACACAGCAAATTCTTTTTAAATTCTTAATTGAACATAAACAATCATTCAAGTTTGGCATGCATGTGCAACTGGTACACAAGGTGTAGGTCATTATGTAGTTTTATAATGATGGTACACATCTGTGTACTTGTTTATTGTTAATCAATAAAGGGTTAGTATGCTGTAATTTTTTTCGTGTTGGCACATATTCTCCTTAAGCAACGTTTCACATTAGCCTTATTCCAAAAGATGGTATCAAAATCTAAATCTTACAGAAATGGATCTTATACAACAAATAGCAGCTATTACATTATGTATATCTATTCAACAACAACAAGAAATACCATCAAATAGTGTAGCTTTACAGCATTTGTTTTCAATTCGTAATATTTCAAATGAAATTCAAACTCCTTCTAAAGGATCTAAAGCAAGATATGCTGAATTATTTGGTTTGTCTAAAAAGGAAATTGATCTTGCTATTAAAGCTAATATGTGTCATGAATATCTATTGCATTTATGGCCGATACAAAATAAGACTGATCCATTGATATACCTAATGAGTAAACTGCTGTAGAAGTTTTAAATCCTATTATTACACAACACAAAGGCTGTCCTCCAAAGAGATTAAAGTCAAGTGTGGAACAAGAACGTCAAAAGAGTAAAGGTGTATTACAAGATAGCACAAATTAATGGTGAAATAAACAATGAAAAGGGTCGTAGATGTGGTAAATGTAGAGAGTTTGGTCATTATAGTAAGACTTGTCCAAATTAAGCATTTGTAATATTCTTCTGCTTTTATATATTCAATATATTTGTTTTATAAAGTAAAATAAAGCAAACTCAAATTGAGCAATTTAAGTATTCTTAGTTGTAAAGAAAAATCGAGAGGATTCTACAAAAAAGAATCCAAATTGTCCACTTTTTGTGGCCATTAAGATTATCCATTTATTTCATAAAAAACACCCTTTTATTTACGGTGATTTAAAATCTAAACATCACGAAGTCACATGATTTGGTGAAGTACGAATAGAAATTCTTTTTTTTTTTAACCAAAATGTTACTTACCCATTATCCAATTAATTAGTATTGTTGAATTGGCTGACCCAATTTTTTTCAATCCAAAGTTGAAGATCAAATCTAAAGAAAACAAGTAAAATTAGATTAAAAAAAATTGATTTATATTCAAAAAAAAAATCATTATTTATCAATTAATCATTTTTATTAATATTTTCAAATTCTTCATTTTGAAACTAAGGACTCGAATCTAAATAAAATAATAAAATAATACAAAAAAACAATAATATAAAAAAATCATTTAATCCGGATAATTTAATGGACTATACCATCTATATGTAATGAAGATCATTAAATTATCCAGCTGGAAATGATTTGTGAATAATTTTTTTAGGCATCACCACTCTTAATATAATGGAATATTCTTTTTATAAATCAATAAATTCGCATAATTTGATTACCAATAAAAATTTTAATAAAATGCACCAATTTCAGCATTAACCATTATTCGTATGAAATTGAAAATTGTGGATGATATGTTAAATTGCGGCGCGGTTTAGTGCAGTGCAATTTAAAACAAACCGCAGCGCAGTTAAATAAATTGGTCCTTGTTTTGCTGCACAATGCTAACCAAATTAATTGTCTCCTTCCTTTTTAGGAATAATGTTGATCAGCTGTTAACAATAGCTGCGCTTCTTACCGCGCCTAAAAATTATTGTGATCATGATCAATGAAGTCGGAAAAATGTAATACCGGTGATGCGAGTCATTATATAATAACAAAATAGATTAAGTAATCTATTTATTGACAACAAATCTACGTTATTTATTGCATCGATCTGGAAAAGGAATATAATAAGTGAGATAGGAGAGATAGGGATAAACTTTATTCAAGAATGACCATTTATCTTTGGAAGTACAACATAATTATGTAAACAAATGTTACAAATTAAAATTCTTTATTTACTGCGTAATCTGTGTACTATATGTCCAAAGAAATGACTTGTTTTACTTTTATGATTTAAAGTAATTTGGATGTACAGTACAAGTCTATGTATTGTGAGACCCTTAATAATGTAATCAATAAACAAATTTAATTCTACACTCCATAACGAAGTGAGATATTATATATTACATTGTAACATAGTTAGATTAATAATACATATATTGTGCTGATTTGATTTTGGACTTAAATTACTGATTTTATTTTATACAAAATAAAGTTAAATATTAGAATTTATATTGTTAAATAAAAGGTGATGTTACTATTTAAATTGTTTAATGAAGATTATAATTGTGTTCTTTATTTAATAAGACAATAGTTCATACTATGTATCGACGTATTAAATAGTTATAAAAAAAACGTTACATATAATATACTGCAAAATCGCGTAAATTAAATGTTAAATAATCGTGTATTCGAAATGAACTACAATTAGTATTAAAGCGATGGATGTAAAAAAACGAAATTGCATAAATCGGATGAATTTTATAAAATTTAGTTGTCGATAAGCTTATTATGTGTCTTGTTTTTCTAACTAAATTTTTTTAAAAACTTAAACTTGTGAGGTAAGAAATATAAATTTATATCATACAAAATAAATCATAAAAAACAGAAATACATTTATGATATAATCTCAAATATTCGAAAGTGTTAAAATAGGAAGAAAAATAACTACAGTATATTCAAACATAATGTTTGACGTTAAATTTTTTGATTTTCATCGAATTTTTTAGAGATAGAAGACTTGGAATTTTGAGTCGTAAAATTTACAAGTTTTTGTAAATTTTCTAAAGTGAAACTCGATAAATCGTATTCCAATTCACATGGAACATTATTCAAAGTAAATTTCGCATTGAAAGTAGAATATTTAATGATTTTTTTCTTTGGAAGATTTTTAAAATTATCAACAGCTTCTTCAATTTTATTTATTTTACTAGAAATCAGTTTGAAACAATCTTTTGTTTCCTTACAATCAAAACACAATTTCGGAGGTTTGGTTCTCATGTTACTATTACTTAGATTAATTTTTTGAACATATGGCAAGCCATTTGTTCTTGGTTCATAATTTTTTGATGACATTTTTTTTTTTTTAAAAAAAAAAAATGTAGGTGCCCAATTTATAACAATTGTGTCAAATGACGGACATTCAGTGCCGGGCTCAGGCGCAGACAATTGTTCGGGAATTCCGATGGACTTATGCATTCAAGAAAACTGTGTACTGTATAAAAATAACTAAAATTAGTGAATAAACTATCAGTCATTTGACCATACTTCTCGGCCGAATATGTCCGTCAATTGATGCCAGTTTACATACCACAAATTGTTGATTTCATATTACTCATCATTTTTTTTTTTTTAAAAAAAAAAATCAATTTACCTTTTTATAATTATATTAATATTTAATGAATAAAATAAAAATAATAAAAATACATTTATATTGTAAAAAAAAAACATTAAAATAAAAGGTAAATTAAAAAAAATTTTTTTTCGCCTTAAATGTATTTTATATATTAAAAATGCCAAAAATTCTTCCAAAATGAAAACAAATTTAGTATGAAAATTAAAACCTCCCAAATTGCCAATAATTAATTTTGAATTAAATTACAATTAAATAATTATAAATAAATAAGTTCTTAATAAATAAAACATGAAAATGAACGCCATAATCTTGTTATGAATCTAAATTTTGTTAAAAATGCTATAATAAATTTTATGGGAAAATTTCATGACGGTCACCAGTGATTAATCAATGTGACAATGTTTAGCAATACCAGACGATTTTAACAATTAGCGATAGTATAAAGTTAGTATTACAATGCGCGAAATATAAATTATTTCAATCAGACGAGTATACCTTTACAATGTATTTTTTATGTTTAATACCAAAAATTTATTCCCTATGCCATTTTGTGAGCGTAGTTGCATTTATTGTTGATACATATCATATGACTTAGTTGCTGGAAAACATGAAGAGCGTCCTTATCCTAAACCCCTGATTGGTTTATAATGTGGCATATTTGATTTTATCAGCCATTAAATTTATTGGATAAAATTTATTTTTGCGTAACATTTGTCAGAAAAAAGAAAATTTTTGCTTCGAAAATAAATTTTTTTACAATCAAATAAAATATAACATTAAAAAAAATGTGAAAGAGTAAAGACTGAAAATTTATTATATGATGACGCGCAGAATTTTTCCTTTTTTTTTCTGATGAATATTTTATTTGAAATGAAGCTTTATTTATTACAAACAAATATAAATTTTCATAAATTTTTTTAAAATATCGTTATTTTAATATCATATACTGTAAAAGAAAAAAAAATAATAACGATAAATAAAGAACAAAGTTAATCCTATTGTAAAAAACATTCATAGCTCCATGAATATTCAAACTAACTTGATAAAAATTAATATTCAAGGAATTCCATATCTACTGAGCAGTATTATTGATTAAAGTATTGAAATTATGCTACAAAATAAAAAAAAATGCGCGTTATTAATTTTATTATGAAACGTTCATATCTCTATAACAGTGTTTGGTAAATGACTTGAAATGACAAATGATTCAAATGACAAATGATGTGTCATTTCACTACTTAAATGACAAATGACCCGAGTCATTTGAATATAATGTTGGCCGGCACTATAGTTCTGGCCTGCATTATGCTTGGTTTATTTTTTTTATTTTTCGATTAGAATCACATGATAAGATATCAGCCAATTAAAATCAAATGACTGAAATGATCAAATGACAAAGGATTAGGAATAATGACAAATGATTATGCGAATCCTTTAAATGGTCAAATGACCAGGTCATTTCCGAACACTGCTCTATAAATATTAAATAAAATTAATATTTGGATAATTCCAAACTGTTAAGCAACTTCACATAGTCTTCTGAATTCAGTTTACTTTGATCCAAGTATTGAAATTACACTGTAAAATCTTTATACAGAAAAACGCGTTTGTTAGTTTGAAAATTAATATTTATTATAATTCCTACAACTGAGTTAATGACTAAGAATGTTCATGTTTTTATTATTTATAATATAACGATTTCTCAAACATGAAAGTGCATGTGTTTTTTAATCATTTATGATCTCCAGATCACAATTGTTTATTTACATTTTTCCAATCATCGATTATCGTGGTGTAGCTAAATGCGATAAAATATTTATTTTTTTTTGTCATCCAAATACGGGCGTAATTTTGTTAAAACGAATAGAATGATGTTTAGCATTATTATTAATTAATATTTTAAAAATTTGTAATTGTTGAAAAGTAATAAGTTATAAAATCATGAAGGTTGTTTATACAAATGTGCATTTACTTAAAAGTTAAAGGAAGCTGATAGATGATTATATTTTATTTTTTTTTATTTTGTAATCGTTTATAATTCCTTCATCAGTTTTAATCGTTAATAAAAAAAATGACAAGAATACACTTGACACATGGTTAATTTCTTAATTCCGGCCGTGTATCGCGTTGTTGAATGAAATTAATTGTTGCTTTTACATTTGATAATAAAAATCGTTAGTGTTTCGCATGATTTGGCTACTTTGATTTTTTTTCTAAATTATATATCATATCTGATATGTTCCGCCTTCCGCGTACTTACTATTTGGAGATCCAAAGACAAATTATTATGTATAAATAATAATAATTATTATATAATGATATATCATATATGGACAGGAGATTTCTCCGCATACATATTATAAATAATATAGGAAAGTAAAGAATTCATAGATATATGATGAAATTAAAACAACAATAGATTCAATTTATTATATACGTTTTATAATAAATTGAAACTGACAATTAAATCATTATTATTTAATATTTTTAAATGTAAAATAATCTTTAATTCAATTTCTCGTGGATTTAAATTCTGTTAAAGGCGCAAATACATTTTACACATTTTATACGTGATTAGAAATTAGTAAAAAGATACTAAAGAGAAAACGCTTTCTGATCGATATATTTACACAATAGCAGATAGATTCTAGTTGATAATATCTCGCCACATAATCGAATTTCGTTTTATATATTAATTAATAAAAATAATCTATTAAAATCGCGTAAACTGCCAATGTAGTTTTAAATTCACCACTCAATACTAACGACCCATAATACTCTTTTACAAAGTTTTACTACTTTTGATTGGGCCCTGCTTCAAAAATTCTCAATTAACAACAATAAAAGAAAATTAATAAATATTAATGGGCGTGATTTACTGCATTTAATAGTTGATATAATAAAATAAAGAAAAAGTTTATTGTTTTTTTTTCAAAAAAAAAAAATTACAGTTTTACACTTAATTTAAACAACCTAAATCGTAACGCTTCGCTACATCGGTATCAACAATTTCGTAGCTATTCACACTCCATTCCAGGATTTTTAATTCCTACGTTATAATTATTCTAAAGATTTTCAATTGTTAAATAATCTATTAACAAAAGATTCAATTTAAGTATAAAAAATCATTGACGACTTTCAATAATAATAAAACAGAAAAGCTCATCATATAAAAATACTTCTCCTTTTAGTTAATTTCACACCAAATTCTTTAGCAACATCATAATACGTTTGACAAACATCCAACTTTCCAGAAATTTCTAAATACTTTAACTTACTATCATTATTTATAATACAATCTTCAAAAAAACATTTCAACTCATCATTATTAAACATCATATTATTCATCCCTTTAAATTGAATTTTTTGTAAATTTTTAGGAATAAATTTACCTAAATTTTTAAAATTTTCTTTCCATAATTCACAATCATCATCTGATAATATTGTACTAAAATAAGTTAATCGAGTACATGATTTAAAGATAGAAATTAATTCATTTGGAAAAATTTTAGGAAGTTCTAAATGAATTAAAGAATTTGGAATTTGTTGAAATAATTGATAATCTTGATTATTTGATCTTCCATAATTTATAATTAATTTAATTAAAGTATTTGAAGAGGAATGAATCAATTGAATTAAAAAATCTTTTGAAAAAGTTGTATATTCATCTAATATAAGTTCAAATACTTCAAGATTTGTTAAACTTTTTGCCCAAGGGAGTAAATTATCATTTAATCCTTTACATTCGCGTAATTTTAATTCTTTAATATTATTAAGTGAACACAATGATTCTAAAACCTCATCACTTATTTTACTAAATGATAAATTTGTAAAATTCAATTTTTGTAAAGTTTTACTTTGTGTTGATAATGAATTAAGAACAATGTTATAATTCTCATTATGATTATTTCGTATACAACGTTCTGATAAAATAACATGTTCCAACTTTTTTTGTAAAGAAATAAATTGAGATATCGAATTTGCTTTTTCAATAGAGTTGATTCCTTCGTTGCAAAGTAATTGTAAGTTACAGACGTCATTCAAAAGTGTCAAGTAAAGGTCTTTTGATGACATCATAATTTCATATCTACTAATATAATGTAATTCTTTTAGGTCACATAATTTACTTCTACCATTATGATCCTTAAAAGTTAATATATCAATTGTAGTATTAAAAAAATCATTATCTTGTACCGTAAATGCTAATCTTTTTAAATTATTACAATTTTTGCACAAGGTTTTGAAAAGATGATTCATTATTGGGATTGAAATTTTTGAGAAACGACTTTTAGACATATGATTTTTTGGAATATAAGGGGGCGACCATATTTTTTGGTAATTAAATAATTTATATGGATCAGTGAATATTTCATTAAAAATTAAACCACGAATAAAAGTGATATAATTAAAAGTTAAAGAAATATTTGAGGGAGAATGTTTTTTATTGGAACGAGAAAAAATTTTTTGTAAGTGAGAAGAGTTTGATGATGTAATTTGTTCAATTTCTGATTTTGGAATACAATTTAATAAAGTACGAATTAATTTAAAAAATTTTGTAATATGAGAATCAGAGTGAACTAAATGATGAAATGGATAAGCGTACAAGAACGGAGTTGAGATTCTACACCAATGTCTTGATACTAACGTACAAGGGTATAAATCTTTAACCGACATTGTATAATGATTTTCATCAAGAAGGCACAGAAAAACCATTTCTAGGCATTCTGAAAGTAAAATTGACGCTGTCATAGTTGAGTTAGAAAATGCCAAATATATTTGTAATTAATTTTGGTCGATGATTTTTTTGGTCTTTATAAATTTATATATATCCGATGATCTTTATCAAAAATATCCCATGCAGCTTACAAATGCTCATAAAAATATGTATTTTATGCATAGAAAATAAATAACTTTTAAAATATGTTTCGGAGAAAAATTATATTTATTAAACTATTTACATAATATTATACTAAAAAGGATAGGCTTTCTTATAAATAATAAATGTTCGTTTTTTTTCGTTCATGTATTTATAGTCCATTCATTATATAATGAGGTCATAGCAGCATATCATCAAGTTTTGCCAAGCATTCGGTAAAATAAAGCCATCGGAGTGAAATCCCGAAACGGGCCGAAACCATAGGTACATCATGTGTACGTTATTATGTTACGTACAGTATCTATGTTACACTCATTAACTTTATTTGTACATATTGAATATGGTGAATCATCACCTGATCGTAAGCATAGATCAGCAATTTATGATACGCTCTGTTGTAATAATAAATATTTATTTTTGTCAAAGTGATCTTTAACAAATAACTTCATTATCATGTCAATAAATATGCATAAAATTAAAGATTAGCCAATTTTTATCCATAACTAGATTAAAAATAAAATTAAGGAAATTTATTATGTATAATTGTATATAAATGTTTACATAAATATTTAGGCTTAACATCTATAAATTGCCTATACGTACAGTACAAATATCTGAATTCGAATATACAGTATGTATCAATCAACTAACCTATTATATTGTTTTTAAATGATGATTATCTATCATCTAAACTAAATCAATAAAGCCCGTCGCTAAAAATATCGCGTTATGTGTCACAAAATGTATTACAAAAATGTATTACAAATAAACAAATGGGTTGAATCTTTAAAAGGAAATAAGTATGGGGGAAGGAAATTTTGATGACGTAGGTGGAAGGAAAAGAAGGAAAATACATGAGTTAAACCAGTTTTATATGAATTTATCTAGTTCCGTCCAATAAATAATCCTCCGGACAATCACTACATATTAACCTACGATTTGTATTAATTCAATATCAAATTCTTTAGCAACATTAAAATAATGTTGACCAAAATTAAATGTTCCTTTAATTTCTAAATATTTTAATTTTCCATTATTATATTTGCAATCTTCAAAGAAATTTCTTAATGCTTTGCTACTGAATATATAACGATCAATTTCCTTAAATTGAATTTTCTGTAAATTTTTTGGAATAAATTTACCTAAATTACTAAGATATACTTCCCATAATCCATCATCTGATAACACTATGCTAAGATAAATCAATTTAGTACATGATCCAAATATAGAAATTAACTCATCAGGATATGTTTTAGGGAGATCTAAATGAATTAAAGATCTTAAGTAAATTGGAATTTGTCGAAATAATTGTGCTAGTTGCCTCTCTCTTCTTCCATAATATATAATTAATTTTGTTAAAGTATTTGAAGAAGATTGAATGAGTTGAATTAAAAATTCTTCAGAAATGATTGGAAAATAACCTTTTACAAATTCAAATACTTCAAGATTTGTTAGATTTTTTGCCCAAGAAATTAAATTACTATCTATCCTTTTACATTCATATAATTTTAATCCTTTGATATTTTTAAGTAAACATAATGAGTTTAAGGCATTTTCATTTATATTTTCAAATGATACATACTTAAATTCCAACGTCTGCAGACTTTCACTTTGTGTTGATAATGAATTAAACACAATGTTATAATTACATTCACGATCAATGTGATAAAAGACCGTGCCGTACAGATTTTCACATAAAATAATATGTTTTAACTTTTTTTGTAAAGTAATGAATTGAGATAATGAGTTAATAAAGCTGAATCCTTCGTTATGTAATAAAGTTAGATTACAAATATTATTATTCGAAAGAGCCAAATAAATATCCTTCTTGTGAACCACGCTATCAGCATAAAATAATTCTTTTAGATCGTTTAATTTACTTCTTCCGTTGCTTCCTTTATAGGATAACAATTCGATCATATTAAAAATAGTCTCATTATTTATATTATCCCTTGTAAATGGAATATCCAACAATGTTAAATTATAGCAATGTTTACACAGAAATTTTAAAAGATGATTCATAATTAGGATCGATATTTGTGAGAACTGATGATTTTGAATATTTGAAATGTAAGGGAATAGCCAAATTTCTCTGTAGTGGTATAATATTGATTCAGTTAGTAATATATCATTAAAAACTAAACCACGTAGAAAGGTGGCGTAATTAAAAGTTGTTGAAGTATCAGTATCAAAGATGAACGGAGATTTTTTATTGGAAAGAAAGGAATTAGAAGAATTTGTTGTAATTTGTTCAATTTCAGATTTTGGAACACAGTTTAACAACGTACGAATTAATTTAAAATATGAAGGATGATCTAATTTACAATGACAAAAATGATGAAACGGATATTCATATAAGAATGGGGTTGAAATTCTACACCAATGTCTTGATACTAACGTACAAGAATATAAATCTTTGATAAATTTATGGTTACGATTATTTTCATCAGTAAAGTTTGAAAAAATCTTTTCTAGACATTCTGAAAGTAAAAATGATGCCATCATAAGTTTTTTACGTCTGAAAAAAAAGGAAGAAAAAGAAAACGAATATCCTTAATACCCTTTTTTATCTTATTTATTTAATATATGGACCTTACCATTCTGGTCAGCCGATCATTTGGCGTAATTTATAATCAGATTCTTTCCCAAAACAAGTATGAAAGAATCATGTAGTTACACATGAAACAAAAAGGGACCGCAAATCATTTTTTGGACTACATTTTTTTTTTGCTTCTTCCTATTTGAAATTTTTATTTTCGTTTTAAGAAAAAAAAAATCAATATGACTGCGTCGTTTTTACTTTCGGAGTGCTTAGAAAATATTTTTTCAAATCTTCTTGATAAAAATATTTGTAATAATAAATCAATTAAAGATTTATATTCTTGTACATTAGTGTCAAGATATTGGTGTAGGATTTCAACCCCATTTTTGTATGAATATCCATTTCATCATTTTTATTATAAATACCCTGATGATGCATATTTTAAATTGATTCGTACATTATTAAGTTGTATTCCAAAATCTGAAATTGAACAAATTATATCATCAAACACTTCAAATATACAAAAATTATTATCTTATTTCTTTCGTTCCAATATAAAATCTTATAAACCAACCTTTAATTATATTTCTTTTATACGTGGTTTGATTTTTAATGATTTATTAGGATCTGAATTATTATTATTCTGCCATCGAAAAATATGGTTGCCCCCTTATATTTCAAAGAATCAAGCACAATTTCAGTTATCAGTAACAATTATAGATCACCTTTTAAAATTCTTGTGTAAACATTGTAATAATATAACAGTGTTAGATACAACAAAAAATAAAGGAAATAATATTTTTAATATGATCGAATTGTTAACCTATAAGGGAAGTAACGGAAGAAGTAAATTAAACGATCTAAAAGAATTATATTATGCTGATAGTGTGGTTCACAAGAAGGATATTTATTTGACTCTTTCAAATAATAATATTTGTAATCTAACTTTATTATACAACGAAGGATTCAGCTTTATCAATTCATTATCTCAATTCATTTCTTTACAAAAAAAGTTAAAACATATTATTTTATCAGAAAATTTATATGAGCCAATAATTTATGATACTAATCAGCATTATTCTAATAAAAATACTGTGTTTAATTCATTATCAACACAAAGCAAAAGTCTTCAGACATTGGAATTTAAGTATTTATTATTTTCTAGTATAAACCAAGATGCTTTAAACTCATTACGTTTACTTGAAAATATCAGAGAGTTAAAGTTATATGAGTGTATGGGAGTAAATGATAAACTAATTCCTTGGGCAAAAAGTTTGACAAAACTTGAAGTATTTGAATTCGTGACATATCATTCTCCAAGTATTTCGGAAGAATTTTTAATTCAACTAATTCAATCTTCTTCAAATACTTTAATAAAATTAATTGTAAATTATGGAAGAAGAGAAAGGCAACGAACACAATTATTTAAACAAATTCCAACTTACTTAAAATCTTTAGTTCATTTAGATCTCCCTAAAACATATCCTGATGAGTTAATTTCTATATTTGGATCATGTACTAAATTGATTTATCTTGGCATAATATTACCGGATTTTAAATTATGGATAATTACATTTAAAAATTTAGGTAAATTTATTCCAAAGAATTTACAAAAAATTCGTTTTAACGGGATGAATAATTCGATATTTAATTGTAACGAATTGAAAAGTTTTTTAGAAGGGTGTGTAAATAACGGTAAAAATTTAAAATATTTAGAAATTATAGGAAAGTGCGAACTTGATAAAAAATATTTTGATATTGCTGAAGAATTCGGAATAATTCTTAATCACGTTCATATTAATTAATATTTTTTTTAAAAAAAAGTATATGGATAAAATATATTTATATGATATATATATTTTTTTTGTATATTTTTTTTTTTTTTTAAAAAAAAAAGTGGTCAAAACTAAATATTAGTTGTTTACAAATGCACAATTGAAATAATTTTTTACGCATTGATTAATATTTTTTTTCTATTATATTTAAATTTTTGATAATTTTATCTATTTATTAAATAGATTTTTTTATATTTTGTATTTTATATTTATTTTAATAATAAATAAAGTTTGGAACTTGCGTTTGTAACGTATTCGTAATCCATTATAAAATATTATGACTAATCAAAAAAATTGTGAGAAAAATTATGAGAAAAAGTGATGCAAGCTTTCTTAAAAATCATGTAAAAAAAAATACTTTGAAAATTATTTTCATATGATCTTGATTGTATCATTTTTTTATAAATTATTCCGATAATCTTAGCATGATATTTGACTCTGTCTATCAGATTGATTCTTTTTATAATATTGTACCGGAAAATATTTTTCTTTATTCTTGTCTTTTACTTCAACTGATCATTCATTACAATAATAGTAACATTCCACTTTATTCTCAGTTTTAATCCTTCCATTGATTTCATATTCTCTAAACGTATAATAATTTCAAAAGTATTGTATTCAAGCGATATCTCACAATAACTTGAAATAAAAGTAATAATTTTATGATTCTAAAAACACAGACACGCAATTTAAGCAGAATCATTTGGATATGTACAAAAGTACAAAAGGTAAATACATCATAAATCTAAGAGAATACTATCGCGTCTGTCTGCCACCATAAATCCAATTAACAAACAAATCGTTTGGGTTCACATAATAGCAGTTGTTGTAGCCTTGTAGGACCGACATAAAAAGGTAATTACTCATTATTCGGTGAAGCTTGTAGTATATGCAGCAATTTTTTTATATCGTCTTATCTCTAAAAATATAAGGGTATTGCTTAATCTTATAATTTTTATATTAAAATTATATTTTTGTAAATAATTAAATTAATTTGCATATTTAATTACCTTACTATATGTAAATTTACGAGAAGAAAAGGGGGTTCTTATGTTAGAAAAGTCGTTATTCAGATAGTTTTTGAGAAAAACATGAAAATTCGATTTAAATTTAGTGGATTATTTAAATTATTTTAAAAAAATTTCTTTAGCATCTTAAGGCCGTTCCAACTTAATTATTTGTTTAACTTCCAGATTTTTTGAAAAAATTGAGGGGGAGGGGGGCTTAAATTAAATAAACTAAATAAATTAACATAATAAAAATTTTGGAAATTCGATTATTACTATATGTTTATTAGCTTTCAAATTTTCTCAGAAATAGAGGGGTATATAATACTATATGTTTATTAAATTTCAAATTTTTTTAAGAATGGGGGGGGGGGACGTTAAACAAATAATTAAATTGGAACGACCTAACTCTGATCGAAATTATGATATTCGGCCGGAATTAAGCGGTGACAATCACCGCCGGTGAGCTTTAGCAATATTCTAGGTTTAGTCAAAAAATCCAGGAAAAATTTGTCAAAATTATCCGTGTATGTTCGGAATCCGGAATGATACTTTTCCAGATTTTTCCTTTTTCATAGGACAAAGTTCTTCTTAGTCCTTACAGCTGTTTTTATATGTTGCAGCAAATTAGTTGAGCTATAAAATAACAAAATCACACGTTAGTATTGGGCATCCTTAAAACAAACCGGGCAGCGAGTTTTTTTTTACTGTAAGCTAAAACGAGATAAATCCGGCAAAATGCTGTTAGGCTTAAAAATATCCAGCAAAATTTATTATTATTATTATTTTACACTTGCAACAGTTTTAAATGCCTTTCCTTCTTTGTTCTTTTAAGAACGCAATTTTCCTTCTTGATCTTTGAAAACGCGTTTGATCTTTTTATTAATTAATATTTAAAATTTAAGGTTCGACTCATGGTGCAGTAATTCCATTTCGTGGGACTAAATATACCATT
Source organism: Glomus cerebriforme (assembly GCA_003550305.1). Classification (NCBI taxonomy): domain Eukaryota; kingdom Fungi; phylum Glomeromycota; class Glomeromycetes; order Glomerales; family Glomeraceae; genus Glomus; species Glomus cerebriforme. The sequence continues at coordinate 20,655 of QKYT01000945.1, read as the reverse complement.
TTTGTAGAGTCGATCTTGTCCACGAAAGTTTTTATATTTTAAATAAAATTTAGAAAATAATTATATGAACTCGTAACTAATAAAATCATAAATATGTAGTTAAATTGTTTTTCTTTATTAATTTTAATTTTATTAATAAATTGATTACAGGGTGTTAATACTTAATAGAATATACAATTATTTATTATCAATTATTTATTTTTATTAGTCTTGACTAGATTATTCAAAAGTGGGATGAACAAATTTAAAGTATTTTAAAAATTTTTTAAAAGTTTGCTTATTAAACACCGAATAGTAGACGACCCGTAAAATACGTAAGGAGCAGTTAATTAAGCAACTAAGGGAAATTTTATCATAAGTTATTGTATTTGCTTTTATCTTAAATGAATATTATAGGGTAAAAAAATTAACTTACTTTGACCTTTTCCGACCAGGTGCTGTTAAAGCCAGCAAGATAAATTTTAAAATAGTAAAATTGCTTATATACAATATACAAGAAAGTGAAAAGGGAATTCTAATCTAAACTATCAAATTTGTCCAATTTTTCCTTGATAAGGAAGTTAAAAGAGAATTTAAAAAGATGTTTAACCCTTAAAAGAAGAAAGAAATTGTAGGAAGAAAAAAAATTTGAGTTTAATAAATCTTAAATTAACGAAAATGTAACTAGCAGTGTAATTATTTATATCTAATATTAATTTTTACTAATGATTATGCGATATACTACTTTGTTTAAATTGGGGTGCGACGCGCAAAATAAGCACATGAATCATAGTACAGTACATATTTTACGCGTTGCGCAAAATATCAAGTAATCTACTTTTATTAAACATGAGTCACAAAATATTATTTATATAATATTCGGCAAATGACAAATGATGTGTCATTTAATTACTCAAAACCAGTATTATAGTAGCATTATGTTGTATATTCTTTAACTCGATCTGCGCATTTTCAGTCAATTAACATGTTTATTGAGATGAGATCATTGACAATATTCCATTCATGCAATGATATAATATATTTTAAAAAAACACAATTTAACATTCTTTTCAATTATTCTATTGTTCGTAACAAGAATTGTTCATAATTTAAGATAGTAATCGAACTTAGGATTATGTCATCGAAAATTTCCTGAAATAATTTCGAAGTAAAAGAAAAACAATAATGACACATAAAGGAATATAAACATAATTCGATTCTTAAAAATAGTTGGTACAACAAGAAGTACAAACAATATTAAAAAAAAGATCACTATCAATATTAAAGTTTACATTATGATTCAAATTCTAAACATTAAGGTATTTATCCGCTGTAAAAAAGAATACTACCAATGATATGAATCTTATTATTCGGGATTTTCGCTTAATATCTCAAATTATTATAAATATGCATCCATTTCATCTTTCAAATTTTCAACGTTAAATAACAAAATTCAGAGACTTTGAAATTTAAACAAAATAAAACAAAAGTCTTTAAGACCTCTCATATAAAACAAATCAATTCAAATTTAATAAAATGAATCAATCATTGCTAAATCAGTTGTTAAGTTACAGAAAAACCACTCAACCCTACCAATCAATGCTCTATAATGTAAACGTTATTTCACAAAGAAAAGGTTTTACTCTACAGTCATGCACGGTTTTCTACGAACGAAAATTAGCCCATTTTTAATTCGCTTGGTGCTTCTTTCAGTTAAAAAAATTTCGCTTAACGATATATAAAATGAGGCGATAATCTTTGTTGGTCACTTTACAAAAAAGAAATTTATATGTATTTTCGTAAAATTAGCTCCTTTTATTTTATTTTTTACTTTATTTTATTTATTGTATATACATTAAATATCATTTTTATTTTAAATAATAAATAAATTGAAATTTATTTATGTTTATTTTCATAAATTTGTTATTATAAATTAAAATAATAATCTTTATTTGTTTCGCATTTTGATCCAAATAATAATTCTGGAATATGTCAATATTTTGATTGACAAAAAGGTAGTTACATTACTTACATATGAGAATTCAGAAGTTGGTCCCTTCTTTACTCAGAAAGTATACGTTGTGATTTAGGTTCTATTTTCTACTCTTTTTTAATGAGTTTCGGGATCGTGAGGAGGTTTTTGAATTTTTTTTTTTCGTGATGTTTACATTTTATTTGTTTCTTGGTTTCTTTTTATAGAGTCAGATCGGGTGGTGATATTTTTGGAATTTCTTTTTGTTTTTTTTTT
>QKYT01000944.1:13188-38018 GCA_003550305.1 Glomus cerebriforme | reverse complement strand
AATAAATAAAACTTTTAAAATATATACAAATTTATATTTTATAAATTGTTTCTTATTGACATTAATTCCAATTTTGAATTAAAAACACTTAAATATCAATTTATATTTATTTATATAAAGTAATCGTACAATTTTTATAAATCTGTTTATATAAAATGTNATCACATATTTGGTATTNTGCAATNAAATCATTCTTATAACGAAGGACTGATCAGTTCGGACGCTAACTTCATTATATTGAGTTGTACTGTAACAAATTAAAGATCTTTCAACTTTGATTTAACTCAATTGATCCAAACTTGTTCAGAAGTCTAATTAATACAAGTTTTTTACAAAAAAAATTGGTAAATCGGTTTAGTTTTCAGTATTTATCGACCGGTATTGGTTTGGTCAAAAACTGAACTGAATGTTTCAGTAAATTACCGATACTGATACTGATAATTTCGGTTCAGTATCAGTTTTGGCAAATATCGAACTGAACTGATCTGATTGGAGCCCTATCTTTAGCATATATTTCATGAGAACAATTAACAATATATTTACTTCTTCTTAAGTCTCTTGCATGTACTGCGCTTCTTGCCCTTTTATAACTAAAAAAAGCATTTAACATGTATTAACGTTTATTAATATAATAATGTAGAAGTTATTATTACCTTCTGTATTTCTTGATAAACTTTCATTGCTATGTTCTTTGTCTGATTTATGATATTTTTAGTTTAACATTTCCAAAAATTTAGCTCCCTGATGTTTATAAGGCATTTTTTAAAAAAAGAGTGTGAGAAAATGAGAAAATTTGAAAAATGAGTAAGAAAGTACTAATATTTTAAAAAAGTATGCAAAGAAAAATGTTAGAAAGTGAAGAAAAGTTAAAAAGCGTGTGAAAAAAAATTGTTAGAAAATGAAGAAAAGTTAAAAAGCATGTGAAGAAAAATATTAAAAAGCAAAGAAAAGTTAAAAAGCATATGAGAAAAAATTGTTAGAAAGTGAAGAAAAGTTAAAAAGCATATGAGAAGAAAAATATAAGCGAGAAAAAAAAGCATAATCAGCAAAGTTAATAGAAAGTTTAAGTTACGCTTATACAGTATATACTCTTGCTATTTTTTGATATCGTTATGAATCTCACTTAAAATGATTTAATTAATATTAATTGTTTTACTTTCAGCGTAATAATGATAATTGATGTGATTCTTCAATTATTAAAATTAAATTAACTTAATTAGAGGTTGGAACTGGATTTAAAAAATAAATCTGGTTTTATTTTAACTTATAATATATCCGGTTCCTTCAAATCCTTCAGATTTATATCCAGTTTTATTCAGTTTTCCTTCGGTTATCCAGATATAATAAATCTGGTTTCCTTCATTCCATCCAGATTTATTATATTCAGTTTCCTTCGATATTTGGATTTAAATTCGAATTGAAGGAAATCGGATTTAAATCTGAATATCAGATATCAGTTTTAACCATTAAACTTAATTATCATGATTCGTTAATTGTTTGCAATTACTGTATTTATTTAAAAAATGTATTATTTAATTGATCTTTAATGATTAAAATCAAATTAACTCAATTATCATGATTCTTCAATTTAGTTAATTATTTGCAATTACTGTATTTGTTTAAAAAGTATATTATTTAATCAATTTTTAATTATTAAAATCAAATTAACTTACATCACTAAATTTTCAAGAGGTCCGATAACCATCGCTGCTCAAAAATGTAAAATTTACGTTAAGAATTTAACGTAAATTTGACGTTTAAAGTGTTCAAATACTATCAGATGACAAGCACATTCATTGGACGGTATGTTTATCATGCTTATAAACAATAATTAGACGATTTCATTTTATAACAGGTAATTTGTAGACCTTTTTTTAAAAAATTATATATTTTTTGATTTTTATTGAATAAATAAAATTATTTAGTATATAATTAAAAAAAAATCAAATAGTCTAGTTGTTGGGATGTGAGATAATTTGAGAAATATTATTAAAGACATATTCGGTTCGATTCCTTATATAAACAAAAAAAAAGAATTTTTTATTAAATATATATTATCGAATAAAATTTTCCGTCAGTATCGCGTATAACTAACGGTCTGTGGACGTCCATTATTAACGTCCAACCTACGGAGGGTCTGACAATGGATAGTCAGTAGACATTCTGTCCATTGATGGTTATCGGACCTCTTGGAAACTTAGTGATGTACATAGTTTATCAATTAAATAACAATAATTTAATTTTTGATTATTCTTTAATAATTATTGGAAGTTGATTAAATATCGTCAATTCATCATCAAAAGAAAATAAATTCTGTTAAACAATTTTTTCGATACATTTGATACATCAAATAAAATGACTTTTAAATGCTTACATTGTTCCCAAACCTTTGCAACGCCCTACACTTTAAAACAATATATTTTTGTTAACCATTAATATATTGCTAAAGATGAAAGTGAAACTTCTTGTTCGAACATACCGTATAAAGAATCTGGTCTTTGAGATGATTTACCAATTGATGAACCTGATATTTGGGATGACAATTTACTAACTGAGGATCAGATAGTAAGTTCATAATAACTATTATATTGAAAATAATTTAATATTAATTAGATTTTTGACATTAATAAATAATAAGCAGAATGAAGATATTGAACTGATGATAATAAAACAAGATGTAAAAATATCGTAGAAAAAGATAGGAAAAGTGAAAAAGGTGACAAAACAGATGAAAAAATTGATAATGACTTGACATTTCCATTATCTATTGATCCTGAAGATTTTTATAGAATCATATTAGCCAATGCCACAACGGACAAAATGCATCTACCAAATACCGAATGGCCAAATAATATTTACTAAAAATTTATGAAAATCATTACAGAATTCTAATTATCAAATTCTTGTGGTAATAGAATAATTAAATTAATCAATAATAGTCAAAATTCCACCAATAAAAATCTATTACCAAAAAGCACCAAGAAAGGTCGTAAATTTTTTAATATTAACGAATTTTCTTATATAAAATTCAAAACAGTTCCCATCACAAATTTCCAGAATATAGATTATAATTTTTATTATCAACTGATAATTCACAGAATTAAGGTTTTACTTCTTCAGCCTGATATTAATAAGGAATTTGTTTTTTGATATTAAGATAACAATATATCAATTAGGACTTATAGTGAATAATTTGAAAGTGAATGGTGAAAAATAACAGAAAAAACCATTCCTATCGACAATGATTTACTATCAATTATTATCTATGCTGATGTAACCACGTGCGATTATNTTGNAAAAACATCAGAACATCCAATTTATATTTCGCTAGGTAACATTCCAAGTTGGCTGCNGAATAAACCTGATGCTAAAATCCTTGTTGGTTATNTCCCNAAAATAAAAGCAAAGGATAATACAACAAGAAATTCTAAAGAATTTCAAAAATTGCAGAGGTAAGTTTTTCAGAGATATCTTCAAATCTAATATTGAATCAAAATGATATGTATTTTGTTGTAAAAAATGAAATACATCTATTTACCCCAAAAATATTAGTCATTCTTGCTGATATGGCAGAAGCAGTGACATTTACTATTACATATCTGCCATCAACTTCCAAATGACCTTGTGGTTTTTGTTTAATAAGCAACAAAAATCTTAATAATATGGTGTTAACTCACGTTGATTTATGAACTCCAGAAAAAATGAAAGAAGCCATCGATATAAATTAAGCCAAAGAACTTTCGATTCATACAGATTTTAATTTTTTTGGAAATTTAATGATTTTAACATTTATGAAGCAACCATTCCAGATCAAATGCATATGCTTAATCTTGACATCATAAAGTATCTTTTAGAGTTTACTTGTGAATACTTATAACAAAAAGTTAACGTTAAAGCAGTTAAGAAGATAGATCACAGACTAAGCAAAATTTCATGCTATCCAGGCTTAATAATTTTAAAGAACGGCTTAAAAAATGTTTCAAAATTCACTGCCAATGATTACTGCAATATAATGAAAGTAATTATATTCATTATAGATAATTTATATGAAGATTATAAAGAAGAAGGAATTTCATGTGAAANATTATGTAGCATGTTTTGCCTTTATTTAAAGATGTATATGAAGTTGCGTCAGAAATCATTTATAAATATGGAATTGGCAGAATTGCAGGTAAATATAATTAACATCTTTAACATTTAATTTCAGTCAGTTAAATATCAATAAACATATCGATAAACTTTTTTGTTTACTAGATGTATATAACTGAATTCTGTTAAGAATTTGTGATAATATTTTATGAATATTCACCAAGTCACTGCAAAATTCCTAAACTTCACATACTTTGCTATCATGTAATTTCGTCAATTTGCTATTATAGTTTAGTGAACGGCATGTTTATGAAAACTTACAAAACATTATATAAAAGTAATGTTAAGATTCCATATCGAATGACAAATAAAAAGAATTATATTCTGCAGATATTAAATATGGTATGCTATATAATCTACTATTTATATCTACTTTTATCATTATTGATATTAACTGTTAAAAATTCAATTAATGTAATAGGTATGGCATTAATATTTGGTTTCTAAGCAAACATTAGTAGGATCTAAAACCAGAAGATCTAATGGCTTTAGAAATCTTCTATGGAAATTAAATGTTAGTGAAATTAAATCAAAAGTTTCTCAAATAAAGCAAAATGATGATATCCATCATCTATATAAAAAAGGTTTTGATAATCTTCATACAGGTTTCAAAGAATTTTTAACTGAAAATAATATAACTTATGATGATAAATCTGAATATTTCAAGATATATTCAAGTATAGCCGTTGAATCGACCGATATCATTCGAATAGCAGAAAATTTTTATGGTAATGAGTGGTTTAGTAACATAATTGTTTCTTTCGAAAAAGATAATTGGTATGGAAAGGTACTGTATATTAATATATATTTTATGATTTTTATTAACGAAAGTTTTTCTGTAAGTTATACAATGTTTAACATCATTAACTTAATTTTTTAGGCACTTTTATTATTGGAATTTTTTACTGAAAAAGATAAAGATTCAATAAATCTTATTTTATTATGATAGTATAACGATATCGATGAAATGTATGGATGTCCAAGACTTTGGCTAACCGATCAATATACATGTGTCTATTTAGATTCAGTAGATATAACAGTTCACATTATACCAAGAAGAAATTGTAAAAATGAATATTTCATTAATAGATATATTTTTTAAAACGTATTCAATAAATAACTGCATCGTCAATTATCATTGTAATAATATTTAATAAATAACTGCATCATCAATTATCATTGTGATAATATTCAATAAATAACTGCATCATCAACTAATCTTGTAATTAATTTTGATTCAGATAAATATCATTATAATATCACAGATATTTATTAATATTTATCTGAATGCATTGATTATCAATATTTTTATCATAATAAATAATGATAAAAAAATATATATTACTATATATCATCTGAAAAAATTTTCTGATGCTTTTTATCAAACTTCTCAGATCTACAGCATGTTTCCTGTTATAAGTTTTTAAAAGTGCTTAGTTTTTCTTTTATGTTTTGATAATTCCATTTAATATTAGGATTTTTGAATGAAATATCTTTCTTGGGTATTTTATTAAAGTTTTGAGCTTGTATTTAAAGAGATTCTTAGATAGTCTCTTGAACGGGTTGTTGGTTAACTTCTTGAGCTGGTATTTGAAGAGGTTCTTGATTAACTTCATGAACAAATACTTAAATTAAAGTATCAGTTTTAGCTCTATATGGATTTTTTCATCTAAGATGCTCACAAAATTTATTTGGATTTACACATACTTTGCCACAACATTTACAAATTGTATCTTTTTTATCACTTCTAGTTTTTCTAACTATGATATTAGCTCTTACTGTCACACTATTACTTGCTTATAAAATTTTTTCTTTAATTAATTATTTCCTATACCTTCACTTTTCGATTATAAAGTTATTGCCAAAAGCGCTATTTTTAAGTTTATCGAAGTACTCTAGCTATTGCAAAACTGAAGCATTAATTAATCTTTCAAAATTTAGTAATAAAATAGGAGAATTGGGAAATATTCCTGCTCATATCTCACTAATAATGGGAATACTTGTAGGAATGCTTGTGTTAAGCCTAAAGGATGTCAATTTCATTAGAAAGCTAAAAAATGAGTACCTTGTTTTGATTGTAAAAAGCTGACTGCTTCTGCTTGCAGATGATGTCCAGTATATATTAGAGGCTATTATATCACTCAATACTATAATAGACTTCAATCAAAGATATGAGAAAGAACTTATACTATCCAATTCTATGATAGTTTTTGATCAAAAATACAAGAAAAAACTTATGAGGAAATAATGATTGCCTATAGAGATACACTTGCAAATCTTAATATTTCTCTTTATAGAGAATGCTTCCATCCAATAAAATTAGAAGAGGAAAAATATTGTGGTAGATACCAAACAGAATAAGTTTAGCAAACAAATTTTTTGTTAGACTTATAGATAATCAGTCTATGTAGAACCCGTTCTTGAATAAGGAAAAGTTGGGACAATTTCATGAATTTTTTCTGGATTTTTACAAAGAACATTAAAGTATAACCTATTTTTTTTGTATGATTTATTTTTAGCTGAAATTCATTATTATATTTTTTATCATCTAAAACAAAATAAATACACCTCCTAATATACATTTTTTATATGACTTATTATGGAAGAGTTGGGATAATTTTTTCGTATAATTTATTTTTTTCATATGATTTAAAACAAATATATACTATTTAATGAGCTATCTTGTATAGAATCCTTTTCTGATATATTTTTTTATATGACTTATTTTAAGAAAATTAGGATAAAATTTTTTCATATGACTTATTTATATAAATTTCATATGACTTATTTTTAAGGGAATTGGGATGAAATTTTTTCATATAACTTATTTTCATATGGTTTAAAACAAATATATGCTATTTAATGAGCTATTTTTTTTAGAAACATTTCCTAATATATTACTTTTTTGTATAACTTAATAAATATTACAAAAAGTTGATATAGAAATTAAGATTCTAGAGTAGATAGAAGCTCTTCTGATATAAAAAAAATTGATATATTTTATAAAGCTGAAGAGCTTATATAGAATTAAAAAATATAATATTGAAATTAATATTCTAGAGTAGAAAAAAGCTTTTCTAATAATATAAAAGAAATCAATATTAATTTTAACATTCTGAGCCCCCACATATAATACCAAAGTGGAGGACAGACCTTCAGTTCTTAAACTCCCACTTTGGTATTATGCCAAATATCAACTTGGTTATAAAAAGATCACAGAATACTAAAAATAATAATTAAGTAATATTATACTTATAACTAGCAACTGGATCAACTGGATAATAATCTTATAAGATTGTTATTTAGTCAATAACAAATTTTATAATAATCAAAAAGCACATGAATAAAAAGTATATAATGTTTATTTTATCATAATAAATTATAAATTATGTGAATTTGAAAAAGGAATTTCATATCCCAGTTAAATGTAGTTATTTTAGTTATTTTTATATTTAAATTATAATATTTATATTAAAATTACTAAAATATAATTAATATGCAAAAATATAATAAAATATAGTTTATTTAATTTATTATAATAGTATTAAATAATAATATTATTATATTTTATTTATAATTAACTTGTTTTTAAAAAAAATATTATTATATTTTATTTATAATTAACTTGTTTTTAAAAAAATATTATTATATTTTATTAATTTTGATAAAAATAATAATATTGTTATTAGATCTATTAAGCAAATTTTGAATAATGTAAAATTATTTTTAAAGAAAAGGAAAAGATTAAAATAAATTATTTGAAAATTTTATTAAAAAATTAATATATGAAATATGTTATAGAAAGAAATTATTATATACTATAATTAACAAATAAGATAATATATATAAAATGTAATTTCACTAAATGAAAATTTAGAGAATTTATTTATATTCTTGTATTTTAGAGATTTTTAAAAATTTTTTCTTATAATACTACCATTTAATATATTTTGTTAAAATAAATCTAACAAACTATGGTTTATTTTTTTATAATTATTTAATAATAAATAATTGTAGTTAAAATAATTTTTAAAAAGCCTACCTAATGATTTTTGATTTCCAATTGCATACTGTATATTTAATATATTTGATTAATAAATAGTTAAAATAAAATAAGAGAAAATATAATTGTATTACTTTAAATAATATAATATTTAAGAAAATATTTTCTTAGCAAAAACTTATTAAAGCAAAAAATGTATTAAAATATTTAAATTTTTATGTTTTTATGATTATAAATTGACCTAAACTTAAGGATTTAATTTAAAACCCTTCAAAATTTTAATTCAAATTTAATAAAGTTTATTTGAATATAAAATTATAAAAGAAAATTGCTAAATGTTACTGTAGGTGATTATTACTATACCAGCATTAGAGTTAAAATTTTATGCAGTAGTAATATTTTGCAAAATTTAATTATAAATACAAAATTTTATTGGTTTTGCAATTAAAATTAATACTAAAGTTGACAATAAATTTGGATGCGCAACATGCAAGTCAAATTAAATAACCCGTATCTAAACTACTTTTATAGTTGTGGATGTGCAAGTAAAAAAAAAAAAAATTTAAATTTAAATATTATATAAGTATTATTATAATTAAATAAAAGTTATGAAACTGAAACGAAAATACAATGCTATTAAAGATAAAAAAAAAAAATAAGCATCCAAAGAAAAAAAAATATTACAGGATCAAAAATAACTTAAAAATATGGCATTCATTATCAAAGTTTAAATCTAACAAAAATATATTGCTTAATGAAATAATCCATTCATTTTCAGTAAATCAAAAAATTTTTATATCAATTTGAAATAATCAACCTGCTTAAAATAGTGCTATAATTTATTTAATTAAAGTGTTAAATATGAAAAAAAAAATAATAATAAAAGTGAATTTTACAGCTAAAAAAAATTAAAGTATCAATATTCATATTTAATGAGAATCCGGCACGTGAAATAAATTTGGATTAATGACAAAAATCAGGTGAGTACTCAACGAATATTAAGCAATAACAAAATGTCAAATTTTTGATCATAAATATCTATGAAAAAAAAGATAAAGAAATGATCAGTATATATAATCAAGCATTTCTATTTTTATTTATGGATTTTTCTTGAAAATTCATTTTTTTTTACACATAAAAAACCAATCTAGCTTGTTATAAATAATAATATCTTCAATCTTTTTCATATGAAAATTTTTCATAAAAGGAAATAGTAGATATTAGCTCATATATTCAAATTATTCCCAATCATTTATTATCTCTAAAATTACTTCAAAGAAGGAAAAACTTGAAAGAATCATTCAAGATAAATAACCTATGCTTACCTTTTTCAATGCATTGATTTATGGTGATCTAAACTTTCTGATGATTATTAGGAAAGAAGAAAGCTAATAAGAAAAAAGATGGGTCGAAGAAAGGAAAAAAATAAGAAAAATCAGTAGTAGTAAGTCCAAGTAGGGGCTTCGATATCTTACCAATTACGTATATTACTAATAGTAAATTCTTATTTGAACTTGATTTGATGTTTTACAAATGAAAATTACCGAACGATTTGTGTAACTAAATGAAAAATTTTTTATAGCACTTACCGCTTACAGACAATTTTTTTTTTATACTGTAGTAATCTATTAATTTTCATTACTACAACCAAAATATATAATTACGTAAAATCGAAAAAAACCTGATTATTTATACTGAGAAAATAGGATTAATTTATAATAAAGTCGTAAATTAAGTAAATGGGACACCTCAACATATTCGGAAAAACAGTACATAGAATGAATTTTTTTTGTTGGAATTCAGAATTACAAGTAAATGAATACGTGTAAAGTTAAACTATTGGTAGTTGAATTTCAAATTTCGCGTAACAAATTGACTGTGCTGCTTGCCAATAGGAACTTCACGGTGTTAAAGTGCAACAGAAATAATTTTTCATTAATATAATATAATAAATACTAGCTTCTGTATTAAGAAATTGATAATAAAACTAATGATTATTATGCTTTATCACCATATGATAAAATTTCAATATCATTTAATAAATTGATTACATGAATCAAATCAATTTTCACATTGGTGAATTTGAATTGATCTGTTTAATATGAAAATAATCGATAATGATAAAGAGTGACACAAATAAACCTCCTGAAATTCGAAATTAAGGATTATTATATTTTTTATATTTCTATACAAAAAAAAAACTACAAATTTCTAGTGTTATTATTTACAGTATGTCAAATGATAGTTTGGTCTGAAAAAAGAATTTTTGATCCCTTTTTTTTTTAAAGTTCAAAAAGATTGAAGATTATTGGTACAAAAAAAAAAGATCTCTTTTGATACGTTGGAATAACAATATTAAATTCTTTTAAGTATTGTAAAACTAAAGTTTTGATTACATAAATCAATTTTAATTGAACCCAAAAAAAGAATTTTATCGTTCCTGTTCCTCAAGATTTGTCTCTTTCGGGCCGAATACCTTTACATTGGTAGTTACAAATTTTTGTATAACCGAGAATTTTACCTTTTTTGGAGATTTCTTTGAACTTTAATGTTCACGTATATTCGTTGATTTCAAGTTAAAAATGTTCGAATTTTTCTTTTATTTTATTTTATTTTATTTTTTTTGCCACGCTTCCAAAAAAAAATACTTTCTCCTAAAAAAATTAATAATAATAACAAATGTTATATAATTCTTTTATTTATAATATTCGTATGAATCATATCCAATGCACAACAAAATACTTACTTTCTACAACTGTAAATAGTTGTATAACATCACTTAAATAAATTATTTATTTATTATAAATTTATTGTTTATTTAAGAATAAGGAAAAGGTTGAAGAATGCTTGGGGTTTTTATTATGGATACACAATATGAATTTCTATTATGAATTTTGAAATATATGAATTTGCAATATGGATTTCATTATCGAAAAATATGATAGTTTAATATAGTATTATTTGATATTTAATCGTACTATTTAAATATATATTTAAATAGGGCGTATAAATATTAGATTATTATAAGATTATGTAGATTAAATATATATATGTTATTGATAAAATTATGCAATTCTAAATTCAGTTTACTATAGAGCTGTTATAAAAATTAAATCAATATGTAGAAATTCTTTCGGTTTTCAACTGTTCTAATAAGGATAACAAAACATTGGTTTAAATTAAGCATGTCAAATGATCATTAACCAATGGCTGATCTCCTCGTGATCCAGCAACCTAATTGCAGGAACCAGTCTAAAATATTTTTTACAGTTTATATTTGTGAAACACAAAATTTTGAGATCAGGCATTTTAATTTATTTTTTAATTTATTTTTTTTTTTTTTGACAAGTTAAACGCATTTATTGTATTAAGTAGGCATTTTAATTTATTATAAAGAAAATCTTTATAATCATAATTATTAAAACATACTGTATAATAGTCGAATTACTAAATATTTTATAAGTTTTTTTTCCATACAATTGTTAAATTTCATTTTCATTTTTTTTTTTAAGATTAAAAAACACAATTGATATATTTCAATCTAAAAAAAAAGAATAATAATGTCTAATCAATTAAACGTCAGATTTTTGATAGAAATAAATGCATGCATTTGTACATTTCTATTCACATATTGAAATAAATTTCAAGTAATTCGTAATAATCAAAATCACATAATCATACACTCATTTTTCATGATTCCTTTAAACATATATATTTGTTGTAGCCCAAACTCTACCATGTCCCAAATCAAACTTGGGAAAACCTTATATCCAAGACTTGACCATGTCCCAAACTAACCCAAATATTAAATGGTAGTTTGAGATGTTAAACATTTTAAAATTTACTAGCTTGGTTTGGGTTATGGTTAAATTTTGGACATAGATTGTCCCAAGTTTGATTTGGGGTATCCCAAGTCGGATTTGGGACATGGTTAAGTTTGGGCTACAACATATTTAAAAAAAGAATGATCATCGATTCATCATATCGGAATAAATCCTTTTCTTCTTTATAAATGGCTGTATCACCTTCAGATATTATTCGAATATGTTCGAAGTTCGAACAAAACTTCAATTAAATTTGTAATTACATTTTTTTATTCATTTTATTGAATATTTTTTTTATTTTTTTTCAATTTTATTTTTATTAAAAGGCTTCAAGAGAAAAGATTAAATGACAAGCGTGGTTATTTATTATGTTGTTATAATTGAAATTTAAGTAATTAATTATAATATAATTATAATACATATGCAAGCGACGCCTCATTAAGTATATTAAGTATTGCTTTTGAAAGGATGCATGGCAGCTTCATTATTTTTGTGTTATTTGAGCAATAACTTCATATGGTCTAATTATATATTATTAGTATGAGAGATAAAAAATTTTATTCAACGGTTGTATTACAATTATTTTAAGGTAATTGACTATAAAAGTACGCGTTATTAAAAGTTATTATGCACGGTTTTTTTAAAAAAAAAAAATCATTTCATAATAAATTTCATAAATTATTTTTTTTTCGCGTCCTTTCTTTCATTGAATATTATTTGTCCATTTAATTTAAAATCCAATTAAACCGTAAACTAAAATTTTTTTAATAGCCAATAGAATTATTTATAATGATCATCTAATCAAAATAAGGTGTCAAAAAAAAAAAAAAAATCTCATATAGACTAATTCTTTATTTTGTGTCGCCTAACGGATAAACTTTTTATAGGGGTAATTATATAAAGATGATTGAGTTTTAAGAAATTTAGATTTTTACGCATGGTGCATTTTATGCACCCTGGCGTAATTTGTTTTTATATGCATGTGATTTGAAATTATATTTCTACAACCCCAGCGTAGTATTTTTTTGTGCGCATGTGATACTCATGTGAATTAAACTTTAATAAACTTTTTTTTTTACCAATAATCACATGCAAGTTTTCATATAGTTCATTTTGCTTTCTCATGCTGCTTTTATCTTTACCTTCTTCCCTCTTTTTTTTCGTTTAATATTTACAATTTTAGCAATATGAGTGATATTGAATCTATATCCAGTGATTTTGATAATGATCTTTTCACTGAAGAATTTCTTGAAAGTATTCCGGATGATAGTGATTCAAATGACAGCAAATGTTGCTTTGAGGATGCTGCGGAATCAAGTTCAACCTTACAATTAGAAGTTGGATTACCTTTTCTTAACTGGAAGCATGCTTTTGATTATGTTAAACAGTGGCTTCTATGGGGTGAAGCAACTGAAGCATGCCCCATACCCTCCCCCTCTCATCTGTCTACTTAGACCAAGAGCATATTTTTAATTCTATTGGTAACATTGCTTGCCTTCATATAGTAAATAGAATGATGTGTATCCAGTTGTTTTATGCTTTATGCAAAAAGAGTTGCATTAATATATTGGTCCCATTGTTCACTTTCATTATGGATTATTTTCACAATATATTCTCTTATCGTTCTATTAAACCTTTTTACCCATCATCAAGGTTTTTTGTTCGCAAAAGAAGATCAAAATAAACAAAGAAAGTTGACAATAGTGTGTCGTTATGAAGGTGTATACAATAATAAATCAAAGAAAATAAACCTACTGTAAATCATCAAAATCTCAACAAACTAATTGTAAATGGCATGTTAACCTCACGTAGACAATTAAAAATAATCCAAATAATGTAATTTCCATTACTACAATATTTAATGGGCACTTTAAACATAATTTGGACCCTTCTGCATGTCGTTTTGAAGCCAATATATAAAGCAATCATAAAGCCCATGTTAATCGATATTGGATGGATGTGTTTATATAGACCCCGCTTAATAAAATCCTAAAATTAATACCGCAGGTAGTCGGATACGCAACATGCAAGTAAATTTAATAGCCCGTATGACCGTATTCAAGTCACTTTATAGTTGCAGGTGAGTATGTAAAAAAATTTAGATTTTAGAGTATGCAAGTATTATTATAATTAAATGAAGATGGGCTATTTTTTTTTCAAATATCTGAAGCTGAAACAAAAAAAAAAAATACAAATGGTGTTAAAGATAAAAAAAAAATAAGAATTCAAAGAAGAAAAAATATAATTAATATACGTTTTTGAATTACAGGATCTAGAAACATACTATTCATTGAAATATATATTGCTTAATCAAACAATTCATTTATTTTCAGTAAATCAGTATAAATTTTTTTATCCCAAATAATCATACTATAATTTATTTAATTAGATTGTTAAAACAATAAAAGTAAATTTTATTGAAAAAAAAAAAAAATTAAAGCGTGAAATTTTTATTAAATACAGTAAAAAAAAAAAATTTTTAATTTAACAAAGATTCATTTCTCTCAATATTTCACTCACTATAAGATATTAAGCATATACAAAAAGCAGGTAACTGTTGATAGATTTTCTCAACGAATATTAAGCAATAGCGAAATTTTTGATTATACCTTTATATTTTTATTTATAGATTCAATTTGTTTCTTTGAAATTTATCTTTTTTACATTTATAAAAGCCAAATTCGCTTTTTATAAATAATAATATCTTTCAAATCTATTCAATGAAAATTTTTCAAAGAAGATAGTAGATATTAACTCAATACATATTCAAAATTATTTCCACTTATTAACAATTATTTATCATATCTAAAAATTACTTCAAAGAAGGAAAAACTTGAAAGAATATAATCTTTAATTCTTTTAGAGATATGAATCACACAAAATTCAAGATAAATAAATAACCCATGCTTACCAATTACATATATTACCAATAGTAATTTTCAGTTATTATTTATTATTTGAACTTTAAAATTGGTTTTACAAATGAAAATTACCGGATTATTTGTGTAACTATATGAATACAATTATAGATAGCATTTACATAATCATGCTGCTTACAATAAATAGACTTCAATTTTTTTTATCGAGTTAATCTATTATAATACAGTATATAATGTTGAAAAACTTGATCATATATACTGAGATAAAAAGATTTTAAAAGTTATAATAAAGTCGTAAATTAAATAAATGAATTCAATCTCACAGGATGATTTTTTTTTTGTTGGAATCCAGAATTTCAAGTAAATGAATACGTGTAAAGTTAAACTATTGGTAGTTGAATTTCAAATTTCGCGTAACAAATTGACTGTGCTACTTGCCAATAGGAACTTCACGGTGTTAAAGTGCAACAGAAATAATTTTTCATTAATAAAGTATAATAAATACTAGCTTCTGTATTAAGAAATTAATAATAAAACTAATGATTATTATGCTTTTTCACCATATGATAAAATTTTAATAAATTGATTACATGATTACATGCGAATCAACCAAACTTTCACATTGGTGAATTTGAATTGATCTGTTTAATATGAATATATAAAGAATCTTATAATTTTTAATTTGAAAAATAATTTATAAAGTTAATGATCAATAAAGAGTAACACAAATACACAAATAAACCTCCTGAAATTCGAAATTAGGGATTATTATATTTTTATTAATACAAAAAAAGAAAACTGGACAGTACGTCAAATGGTAATTCGGTCTGAAAAAAGAATTTTTGATCCCTTTTTTTTTAAAGTTCGAAAAGATTGAAGATTATTGGTGCAAAAAAAAAGATCACTTTTGATGCGTTGGAATAACAATATTAAATTCTTTTAAGTATTGTAAAACTAAAGTTTTGATTACATAAATCAATTTTAATCGAAACCAAAAAAAGAATTTTATCGTTCCCATTCCTCAAAATTCGTCTCTTTCGGGCCGAATACCTTTAAATTGGTAGTTACAAATTTTGTATAAAGAGAATTTTACCTTTTTTAGAAATTTCTTTGAACTTTAATGTTCACGTATATTCGTTGATTTCAGGTTAAAAATGCTCGAATTTTTCTTTTATTTTATTTTATTTTATTTTTTTTGCCACGCTTCCAAAAAAAAAAATACTTTCTCCTAAAAAATTTAATAATAATAACAAATGTTATATAATTCTTTTATTTATAATATACACTGAATTCGTATGAATCATATCCAATGCATAACAAAATACTTACTGTAAATAGTTGTATAACATTACTTGAATAATTTATTTATTTATTATAAATTTATTATTCATTTGAGAAGAAAAAGGAAAAGGTTGAAGAATTATTGGGAGTTTTATTATGGATACACAATATGAATTTCTATTATTGAATTTTGAAATATATGAATTTACAATATGGATTTCATTATCGAAAAATATGATAGTTTAATATAGTATTATTTAATATTTAATCGTACTATTTAAATATATATTTAAATAGGACGTATAAATATTAGATTATTATAAGATTATATACAGTAGATTAAATATATATATGCAATTTCTAAATTCAGTTTGTTATAGAGCTGTTATAAAAATTAAAACAATATAAACAATATGTAAAAAATTCTTTTGGTTTTCGACCGAAAATAGCTGTTTTAATGACAGTTGACAACATTTGGTCATTAGGCGTTTAAAATTAAGCATGCATGTCAAATGATCATTAACCAATGACCGATCTCCTCTTATCCAGCAACCTGGGCATTTTAATTATCTAATTGCAGGAACCCGGGAGGACCCGAGTTAAAATAACTAACTGACATTATCATAATTCCGGGCCTGAAAAAATGCGTAGAGCTAATAGTAAATTTTTTTATTACCCATGACCTCTATTAATATTATTCGGGGTCCTAACTCGGGTCTAAAATATTTTTTTACTGTTTATTCTTTGTGAAACACATTAAAAACTTTGAGATCAAAAAAGAAGTAAATCAAACCAAAGCGGAGGCTATTTAATTTTATTATTTAATACTATTTTTCACAAAAATAAATTTAAAATATAAAGAAAATTGGTATAATCATATCATAATAATCATAAATTAAAACATAATAGATGTATATCCCCGAATTATTAAAAAATATATAAAATATTTTATAAGTAATTTTTTTTTTACATAAATTGTTAAATTTCATTTCATTTGATTTAAAGATAAAGAACCAAAACCAGTCGAATATTTCAATCTAGAATATTCAATAAAAATGAATAATATAAAAAAAAAAAAAAATGTAATTACAAATTCAATTGAAGTTTTGTTCGAACATATTTGAATAATATCTGATGGTGATACGAAAAAAAAAGAATTAAAAAGGAATTGATATAAATGGCCATTTATAAAGAAGAATAAAAGGATTTTTTTTTCACAAAAAGAAAATGATAATAGATGATCATTTCTTTTTTAAATACAGGACATGAAAAGAGTGTGATTTTGATTATTACGAATTACTTGAAATTATTTCAATAGAAATGCGCAAAATGTCAGCTTTTATTTCTATTAAATCTGATGTTTAATCGATTAAACATTTTTTTTTTTTAATAATTTTTTAATATTTTACTATTTTTTTTTTTATTTTTTTTTCATTTTTATCAAGGGAGCTCCAAGAGAAAGATTAAATGACAAGAGAGGTTATTTATCTGTTACTATATAATTAAAAAAGTTTAAATAAAGAATTATATAATATGCAAATATATATGCAAGAGAACGCCTCATAAAGTATATATTAAGTATCAATTTGAAAGGCCAATGCAAGCAACTTCATTATTTGGTCACATTTATTTGTAAGCAAAAACGTCATATGATCTAATTATGTTATTTAGTATGAAAGATAAAAATTTTTTGACTCGTAAATATGATCAATTATAGTTGAATTCATATGAATTCAACGGTTGTATAACAATTATTTTAAGGTAATTGACTATAAAAGTACGCGTGTTATGCATGGTTTTTTTTTTAAAAAAATAATTTCATAATAATTTCTTTGTTACAAAAACGTTTCGTGAAAAAAAGTCTAGATTAAAGTTTTTTATAATAAAACCGGGAAAGTTGATTGAAACCAAATAAATAAATAATATTGCGCCGAATCCCAAAAAAATCATATAAATAAATAAAATGTTCGGGCTTTGAAGCATAAATTCCGAATTAGTGAAATAAAAAATTTTTTTTTTTTTCGCGTTCTTTCTTTCATTGAATACTTATTTGTTCATTTAATTAAATTTTAAATAAAAAAAAATACCCAAATTATCTAAATTTGGATTCTTTTAATTATTATATCTTCACGTAAAGCCAATAAAATTATTTATAATGATCATCTAATCGAACGGTTTAAATTGCACAGATAAAAAAAAAAACATAAACGTGTCAAAATCTTATATATGGTCTAGTTCACAGGAGGTGAGGGTAACACCGTAATATTTAGGTTTAGTATTGACTATTTATAATATAATTATATTTATTATATTTTTAATAACGTTTTTATTATAGTCTGTTCTTTATATCCAATATTATTATTCTTTTAATTTGCGTGTCTTTTAACACAATAATTGTTTATTCTTTCAACATTGTTTGTGTTAATTCGCGTTTTTTTTTCAATAATCTGATTTGATTTGATAGTTTCGAAGAAGATAATGTTGATTCCTAAATACAATCAGTAATTTAATTGTGCAGGTATGCGCAGATTGTCTAGATTTTTTAAAAGAATTCTTTTTTTTCCTATTTTATTATTTCATTGACGTGCTCTTGATAATTTGTTATCTATTTTTCCTTGCATTTTTCGAGGCTTTTTTATAATACTTCATTTTATGTATTATACTTTAGTCCAATGTAGTATTGATCATTCATTCATTATATTTGTTATATTATCATGATTAAGAGAATGTTTCTGCATATAATCCATCTAAACCTTATCTTTTTAAATGTTACTTTCTAGGATTTCATCGAAACGATTAATTAAAGGGAGTTAGAAAGTTTTAATGAACAAAATAACTTATGAACTCAATATAAAAAAGGTTAGAGTTGTTATCAAAGATAGAAAAGGTTTATGTTTTTTTTTTCTAAAAAAAAAAAAAAAATTCGAAAATTTTTTTTTTGTGGTACGAGAAAAAAAAAATTCGAGTAAAAATTTTTTTTTTTAAAGTTTTTATTGGTAAATTGATATCATTCGATAATGAAAAAAAAAATTTTTTTTTCTCTTTATATATAAGTTGAAGGATAAAGTAGTTCATACTGTACGGAATGATTTCGAAAGTCCGCTTATAAAATCAAAAATGTCGCACATATAAATAAATAAAAGTTAATTTTTTTTTTTAAACCAATGAAAATCAAACATCATAATTTCAAACTTTATTTGAACAATCATTAAAAATCATTATAGTTCTTTACAAATAATTTAATTGGACAAATGATAGAGAGTTTAGACCAATCGGTCAATTAATTGCGTTTAATTTTTGACATCAAAAAAAAATCAGAGTTTTTATAAACACGTTCAAAATATAAATTATTTATTGCTTTGATATTCTTTGTTTTTAGGGTTCTAATTATTCCGAAGAAACGTGTCACAAACAGGTTCTTTGTTAAATCATCTACATAATTCTTAAAGAAAATCTGCAATATATAATCCCTTCAAATCATTCAAATCATTTAATAGATGATTTTTATCATCTTGTGCTAATTTTAACTAGTTCAAATTCGTCTTAAATATATAATTTGATTAATTCATCTGATTCTAAAATTAACAGTTAAGATTATCTACAATTTTGTCTCATTATATAGAAATTTATTATAGAGAATGATACAAAAAAAAAAAAAAATAGTACAAATTTTAGATATATTAAATACTTTTATTACTGGGAAAAGTAGATAAAAAAAAGGGTTGTGAAGATTATTTAACGAGGTTGAATGAAATATTTCTTAACCAATAAAGTTGAGAATATACATTTCTTTTCTTTTATTTCTCTTAATTTCTTTTGATTTCTTTTATTTCTTTTGATTGAATAATATAATATTTATTATGTTTAATATTATTTCAACTCACTTCGTAAATAATATTCAACTGAATTTTACATTTACATTATCGCTGTTTTTAGAAGCGCGATTATAATTATAAGACGATTATTGGATAAAAACCATTCAATTTAATGAATTTATCCTGTAATCATCCGGTTTATTCCGTATATCATCATTTTTTTAAAACAATAATAATTAACAAATGATTTTTTTTCTGCTCTTATAATATTAAATTGGAATTATACATTCATTTTTCGTATATAGATTGACTTCATTTAAAAAAATTTCCTTAGTACTTTATAAGAAATAAATCCATTCATATTAAAAATTTTTTTAGTTTTTTTTTATCGTCCCTGGATTTTTCATATCAAAAAATTTCATATGACAAATGACCAATTAAAGTAAGATGTTGTTACACCACGATAGAGCGTGATTTTTTTCATTATTTTTTGTCACGGGAAATTCAGAGATAAATTTGAAACCGACTTTCCATGTAGACATTTTAGATTTATTAACATAACTAAAGTAACTCATCAACGTTTCACTATTCTTTTAATTTCAAAATGGGCTTGCTTAACTTAGAAGAACAACTCACGTTTTATGGACAATATCATAGACATAAAGTTAATGTTTTAATTCATATCGGTATTTTGTTGTTCTCAAATTTTGGTTTATTTTTTTTTTTTATAACTTTAAATAACTTTTTATATACGTTTAAATTATTTATGAACATTGCTCTTTTTTCTTTTTGAATAGTTTGTGTCCCGCTCATCTTATGGAGTTCTTTGGTTTGGGCTGCAAACACAGGTCCATTACTTCCTTACGAAAAAGATTCCTTATGGAAGCTTACACCTTTTGTACCAAACTTTTCACTATTTGTAGTTCTATTTTATATTAGTTATTATATATTATTAGAACCTGTAGCTGGGGTGAGTAGATCTTTTATATAATACAAATATTTTTTTTTATAATTAATTAATATTAATTTTTTAATGATCTCTTGTTGAGAACAAACGTAAGGATAACTTTAGTTTTATGGAGGAAATAATTGAAAGAAAATTATTTCAAAGTTTTTTTTTATGATTTGATGTTATCTAATATATAAATAATAGATCAAAATTTAATTATTAGGCTCTTTATGCTCCTTTACTTTTGTTTGCGGCATATCATGCCACAAATTTTGCCGCAACTTTTCCTAATCATAACTTTCTTGCTGGAATCGTTCATGTCATTTCATGGATTGTACAATTTATGGGTCATGGATTTGCTGAGAAAAGAAGTCCAGCTTTAAAGGATAATATAATTCAAGGTACTTTTTTATTATATATATTTTTTTGATCCTTTTTTTTTAAAAAAAAGATTCGTCCTTTTTTTTATGATTAACAAAATATTTTCTTTAATATATAAATAGCCCTTCTTCTCGCACCATTATTTGTTTGGTTGGAAGTATTATTTAGTATGGGATATCGTTCTACCCTCCAAAAGAGGGTGAATAAAAATGTCCAGTTGGCCATTGATGAGTACGAGAAAAAGAAAGAGGAAAGGAGGAGAGAGAAAGAATTAAAGAAGAAGCAAGCACAAAAAGTAGAATAACTTCTAGCAGTTCCCTTTTTATTCTCTTTAGAAAAAAAATATATATATATACACATATATATACATACATGTTTTAACGCGTATATGCTATATTATGATTATTGTTATCATGTAACTTGTTTTGTTTTTACTATTATATACTTTGGCATGAATAAAAAAAAATATAATAATTTTTACAACCTTTTTCTCAACTGATGGAATTTAATAATCGATTTTTTTTTTTCTTTGGTAGTACAATTAAGCGGGAATATTTGTAATTTATTACCCGATTCGTAAAATTATTTGTTACTTTGTATCAAGGAATTTTTCTTTTCAGTCAAGATTAAGGTACGAAAGATTTGTGATCAAGGGTATACCTAAAAAGGTCTAATACTATGATATTACGTAATATAATAATTATCAAGATAGATCTTCATCGTAACTTTTTTTTTCCATCTTTCACGTAAATATATCATAATGTCTCATAAAATTTGGGTAAAATATGACGAAACAAAACCAGAATTATTACCTAGATTGGACTATGTAGATATTGAAGACATAACATTAAGAAGACATGGTGAAGAAGTTGATTTAGAACTTAATATGAATAATAATAAACCTCTCCAAGTTATCAGTACGTATAGAAGAAGAAAAAAAAATTATTAAGAAAATATAACTAACTTGTACTTTCTTTATCTCTCTTTTTTTTTTATTGACGCTGCCACTTCACTGCCACTTCACTGCTTGACACTATTTACACTATTTACACTATTTATATTGTTTGATATCTTTATTACTCACAATGATATCACATCAGCTAAAGGAAAGAAGCGGAAGAAAGATGGTAGATTTTATGTGTAATTCTTTTTAGCAAATTTGCTATTACAAACCTTTATGAAGAAACTTTGTATGCTTTGTTTAAATATGCACCTCTTGTATTTGTTTTCTTTATTATTTATACGTTTCACCAATCGGTCATTCTTAAAAAAGAAGAGGAACAAGATAAAAATCAGAATTGGATTTTAAAATCAATGAAAAATGATCTAGTGAATTTACCATCATCAACTATTACTACTAATTTTGAACGATTAGAAAAAAATCAAGATCATCCACCAGAATATGCTGGACGTCCTGTGAGTTGGTTTTGTGATGCTTTTGTTCAATTTCATCAAGATTTAAAAGATACTGGACCTATTTCAAAAAAATATTATGATATTGCATTAAAACTTTGTATGGAGATGTCAAAAATTTATCCTAATAAAAAGGCTCGAACAAAAGCATTTGATGATTGTTTTTTAAACTTTGATGATTCATCTTATGGATTTCAAACCAATTTCAATTTTCAAGAAATTATTTTGGAAAATAATCAAAAGAGTGATGGATTTATTTTACATCATGTAAAAGAAGCCTTAATCGGAAATAGAGAGATAAAGAATGAAATTGGTAAGTGATTTTTTTTTTTTTAATTATTATTATGAGGAAATAATTTATTTTAATAAAGTATTACCTTAAATTTACAATTGAATTCTATTTAGGAACTAGTTGGTTAGATCCATATTCCCAAGGAGCATATTCATGGATCAACTATTGGACAAATAAATCCGATGATTTTTGGAAGAAACGGTGCTGTTGTCCAAGTTTCATTATATCCCTTGCTGGACCATGGATGATGATTTCAGGTGCTATTCTCCTTGAAACACCAGTTGTACATCCATTAACATCTTATATTCCTTTACTGGCAACTATAGACACTAATAACATGAAACTCATTGCACGTATCTTTTGGGCTATTGAAAGAGGATTTAATAATCTAAGGATTTATTATGATAAAGTTGCTTTAATTAAAATGAAACCATCTCCTCAATCTGATGAAATCAACACACCTCAACATTATTTTCCTAAAAATACAATTACCATTAATGATCATCTTTATAATATAGTATATATCAAACCATTAAAAGATAAACTTCAACGAGCAAAAATCTATTTAGCAAAGATGAAGTATGATGAAAGAAGTTCATGGCCTATTATTGTAAAATTTACACAACAATATAATTTTGAAGCACATCAAATTTGTGCAGATAAAGGGTATGCACCAGAATTAATAGCTATAAGTGATATTGGAGATTGGAAAATGATAATTATGGAATATATAGATGGAGATACACTTGATACTTTACAATTAGAAGATAATGTTTTTCATGATATTCAAACTGCAATTCAATTTTTACATGATAAAGATATTGTATTTGGGGACCTTAGAATGTGTAATGTAATGGTTAGAGAATCTGACAAAAGAGGAATGTTGATTGATTTTGAATGGGCCGGAAAAGAAAATGTAGATCATTATCCCCCCTTCATGAACCATACACAAGTGGCATGGCCAGAAGGTGCAGTAGATGATCAACCTTTAAAGAAGGAACATGATTTAATCTGGTTGGATAGAATTAAAATTGGAAATACGGGAACTATTTTCTCTGGATTCAATTGCATAGAATGGTAGAATATCTCTTTTTTTTTTTTTTTGGTTTTTTCATACAAATAATGATTGTGTAAAATTAGTTAAAGGATAAGATTAAAAGGAAGAAGTTATGAATGATCAAATCAATGAATTAATAAAAAAAGTGGTTCATTTTTTTTTTTCAACATTTCTTTGATGATTAAAAATATCTTTTACACAAGATAAAAGGAATATAAAAATATTAAAAGCGTATTAAAAAAAAAAAAAAAAAATTTTAAAAATATCCTTTATAGGTACGTCAAATGATATAAATATGCAATGTAAAAAGTACATACTGTAGATGTATTTTGTAAGCACATTTACAATAAATAATAACTATAATAACCATAATAACTTTTAATAACTTTTTACAGATCTTTTAACGTGATTAGAAGATGAAAATGTTTCAAAAAAAATTTTTTGTAAAGTTATTTTTGTGAACCCGGTCCCTATCAACTTTCATTTCAAATACTGTACTATAATTATAACTTTTGATTTCGGTAAAATATTATTTATTTTAAGTATTGTTTTTTTTTATATAAAAAAAAAAAACTAAATTAAGGTGAAGATTTACTAACTTATTAATTAACTTATCTGTTATTAATAAACAATACTTTTAACAAAATAACAAAGACATCAAATCAAAAGAGACATAAAAATAAAAATAAAAATAAAATCAGAAACATCTAACTCCTAACTCCCCTAAAAATATAAACCAGTTATAGTTTAGTTAATATAGTTAAAAATTGAAATATTCAAAAGAAAA
>QKYT01000943.1:7955-19028 GCA_003550305.1 Glomus cerebriforme | reverse complement strand
TAACCAAAAATGGTTAATATAAATAGGTGAAATTTAAAATATATAAAAATGCATTATGAAAATCAAGGTGAAATTCACCACCCGGTGAATTTCTATTAAATTCACCCCCAGTGAATTATTTGCAAATTAACCTCCGGTGACTGTCAAATAAATTCTTTAATTAATTTTATTATTTATTTTATCTTATTATTTTTTATTTATTTTCACTTCAAAATTTCTAAACATTTTATTAAATAAAGTATTTAATTATTTTACAATACTAACATATTTCTAAAAAAATAATAACCAAATGATCAAATGATAAATAATGCAAATGACAGTCAAATGACACTTGATTATTTGGCATTTGGCATTTGGGTCATTTGTGAAATGACAAAGGACAAAGGATTCATAATCCTTTGACCAAATGACTCATAATCTGAAAAATAGTCAAATGACCAGGTCATTTCTGAACACTGAAGTGATGAGTGCTGGATGCAGATAATAACAATAAAATTATTACTTAATTTCTCAGCAATCAAACATTAAATTTTGGCCAAAAATTCTAATTTATAAAATTCTGAAAATTTTGTTATAACATAAATTATATATAATTATATAATTATATAGGGTTAATATGATAGCAAAATAATGCTGGCATATTAAAGAACCTAATGAAAATGAAAGAATTGATGACTTTATTCTAGAAAATGAAGAAGTACAATTGAAATTGATTTTTTCTGAAATAAAATGTTTGAATGGATATCACATAATCAAGTTTAGTAAAATTAAAAAAAATAAGCAATAATGATATTAATCCAGTATATTCAATAATATGGAAGAATGGTCTATTAAATAATAATTGTTATAAGAAGGAATGGATAAGTCATTCTATAAATTTTAAAGTTTAACATATAAATAATGGGAATAATGCTATTGATACTTTGGAATGATTTGCTTAAAGGCCAATCATTTATCTGATTCTATCTTAAAATTGTTTAACCTTTTCAGCATAATGTAGATAATTGTGATTATATTATTATATTTTATAGAATGATACAAGACCCAGAAATAAAAATAATATGATAGTTTGGAATATAAGAGAAAAAGAGTTTACAAATTTATTTGCATATATATTCTAAGAATAAATTAAATTGGGAAAATAGATTGAATGTTTGTTTACATACAGCATTTATAAAATGAAATTTACATATTGGCAATGAGAAAACTTTAACCTAGCAGGCACTTAAATAAAATCTAACTGGATCCTGGTGTAATGGTTAAGAGGCTTTTTTATTCATTTTTCATTTTTTGAGTTCCTGTCATATAATATGTTTTTTTTATCTCAATTATCATTATTTGTTATTCAACATTAATACATATTTGAGTCAAATTAAGTCAAATACTGATAATAGATTTCGAACATCTTGATGATAATAAATATATTTAATTCACAATTCGTGAGAAATGGAAAGATCTACATTAGTGATTGGTGGGGCAATTTTATAATTAAATTTACTATACCCATAATCTGGAGCTGCCGGGCAAATATTGGCACATTTTGATAATTGTTTTAGACCTTTAAAAATAATAGATTAATTTATGGCTTTCTGGCTACCTCCTATAAAAAAAATCATAAGAATATCTTCGAAATTGCAAATTCTAAATGAGGACTGAAATTATGCAATTAGACATTTTTGTTAAATTTTACTATTAAAATCGACGGCTGGGTTTATGGATATGGTAGGGTAATAGAGTATGCTATATTTTTTTAACCATTTTTTTGCAATTAATGTTAGCCAAATTATTTGTAATACTAATTAAAACTATCATAATGCAGGTCAGAGGTGCTTTGCTTAATTCAGCAATATATAGATTATAGCTAAAATGCCCCACTAATTACTAATGTTAATCTTTCCATTTCTCGTGAATTGCGAATTAAACAATTTTTCTTATCTTTTTTCCTATGATTAGGTTTCTTGGAGCTAAATATATTAACTACTACTGTATACATGAAAGTCACGATCAACATCAAATTTTTCAATGCACAATAAAATCAACATATATACAGTATTAATCGTTTATTTTTATAAAGAGCACCAAAACAGACAGAAGTTTCTCAATTTATAAAATATATCTAAAAATAATAATAAAAATATAAATTTTTTAATAAAATGCAAAATTCTTTAATTTTGCATTAGAGATAACTTATAAATCAATATCAGAAAATTTCCAAAAATTAAAAATATTTGCTCTGCTCAATTACAACCTGGTTTTATTTATGTAAAGTGAAAATTTACATGCACTCTATAATCAGTGTTTGAACAAAACTATATACTTATAATCATATGAAGTTAAATGACTTAAATTTAAAATGAAAATAAAATTACTATTGATTTTCTCACGAAATTTTGAATTTAATCTGTAATTTCACAGTCTAAGCATTCAGACCTATTATTGTCATATTCTGGAAGATCTTTTGTAAAAGGATTAAGTAATCGAGATGTATAAATAGCTTGAGAATGAGTAGTTGTTTGTATATTTTTCTCAAAAGAAGAAAGATGTGATATTCTATATTTTTCCGCTTCTTTTATTTCTGATCCACTAATTTGACCAATTTGTAACTCAAATTTCAATACATTTACATTTGGTCTGTTTTCTGGATTTGAATCCCAACACCTTTTCATTAAGTTAATATAAGATTTTGATGCTTCAAATTCATTTATTTCAGGTCTAATTCCATTACATAAATCTAATNCTAGANANTGATCATGTGCACGATTGGCAAAAGGTTGCTTTCCAGTTGCTACAAAATACATAATCATACCAAAGCTATATATATCTGCTGCTTGNGTATANGGNTTTCCTCTTAATACTTCAGGAGCCACATAAGGCATAACTCCATAAATATTAGTTTTATCTAAATTACTAACTTCTCCACATAATCCCATATCTGAAATATATATTCTATTAATAGCCCATTCCATAGATGAATTATTAGATAATAAATTTCCTATATGAAAATCACGGTGAACCATCCGTTTTTGATGAATTTCTTCAAGTCCTTCAATAATATTACGCAATGTACCAATTTTTTTATACCAATTATAATTTTCATAATTTTTATTTGTCCAATTATAAAAATCGCCCCCCTCTGCATATTGAAGAACTATAATATGATTTTTTGTGACTGGATCTTGAGATAACCCATATATTCTGAGGATATTACTTTTATTGTCAAATTTATATTTAATTGAATATGCTTTAACCTATTAAAACATAAAAAAATTCTTATATTAAACAAGTATTATTCAAAATAAAAATATATAAAGAAATTTCAAACCTCATTTAGAAATTTATTAGTAATATTTGGTGAGTTATATAAACATTTTAAAGCAACTTTTTTATTTGATTCCCTTGCATATTCCGATGTATTCCAAAATAATGGACCATCCTTCCATATTGCTGAATAAATTGTAGAAAAACCGCCTTTGCTTATTTTTTTAATTTCACTAAAACGATTATATGGTATCCATTCAAATATCATATCATTATGATTATTAACTTTTGATTGCATTATTCGGATAAAATAATCAATTTGTTGATTTCCACTTTCACAGATGAAATTATTTTGAACTAAAATATAATCTTTCGTATTTGGATCTTGGGATATTCCATATGTTTTGACATTTATAATCGAATATGCTTCAACCTATAAAAAAATTTATATGATTAAATTAAACTGATAAAGACTGAAAAATAGTTTAAATTTATAGAAATATTCATACCTCAATTAGGAATTCATTAATATTTTGTGAGTTATCCAAGCATTTTAAAGCAACTTTTTTATTTGATTCTCTTGTATATTCCGATGTATTCCAAAATAGTGGACCATCCTTCCATATTGCTGAATATATTGTAGAAAAACCACATTTGCCTATTTTTTTAATTTCACTAAACCGATTATATGGCATCCATTCAAATATCATATCATTACGATCATTAACTTTTGATTGTATTTTTTGGATGAAATCGTCAATTTGTTGATTTCCACTTTCACAGATGAAATTATTTTGAACCAGAATATAATTTTTCGTATTTGGATCTTGAGATATTCCATATAATTTGAGATCTATAATCGAATATGCTTTAACCTATTAAACCAATAATTATTGAAATTATATGATTAAATTAAACCGATAAAGACTGAAAAATAGTTTAAATTTGTAAAAATATTCATACCTCAATTAAGAATTCATTAATATTTTGTGAGTTATCCAAACATTTTAAAGCGACTTTTTTATTTGATTCTCTTGTATATTCCGATGTATTCCAAAATAGTGGACCATCCTTCCATATTGCTGAATAAATTGTAGAAAAATCGGTTCTGCCAATTTTATCAATGTCATTAAATCGATTGTATGGTATCCATTCAAATATCATATCATTACGATCATTTATTTTTAATTGCATGTTTTGAATGAAATTATCAATCTTTTCATTTCCGCTTGCCCAAATAAAATTATTTTGAACTAGAATATAACTTTTCGTATCTGGATCTTGAGATATTCCATATATTTTGAAATATTTGATCGAACATGCTTCAACCTATTAAAATAAAAACAATATTATATGATTAAATTAAACTGAGAAAGACTGAAAAATAGTTTAAAGTTATAAAAATATTCATACCTCAATTAAGAATTCATTAATATTTTGTGAGTTATCCAAGCGTTTTAAAGCAACCTTTTTATTTGATACTCTTACATATTCCGATGTATTCCATAGTAATGGACCATCCTTCCATATTGCTGAATAAATTGTAGAAAAATCATCCTTGCCTATTTTGTTAATTTCATTAAATCGATTGTATGGTATCCATTCAAATATCATATCATTACAAACATTAACTTTTAACTGCATTTTTTGGATGAAATCATCAATCTTTTCATTTTCGCTTTCCCAAATAAAATTATTTTGAACTAGAATATAATTTTTCGTATTTGGATCTTGAGATATTCCATATATTTTGAGATATTTGATCGAACATGCTTTAACCTATTAAAATAAAAATAATATTATATGATTAAATTAAACTGAGAAAGACTGAAAAATAGTTTAAATTTATAGAAATATTCATACCTCAATTAGGAATTCATTAATATTTTGTGAATTATCCAAGCGTTTTAAGGCAACCTTTTTATTTGATACTCTTACATATTCCGATGTATTCCATAGTAATGGACCATCCTTCCATATTGCTGAATAAATTGTAGAAAAACCATTTTTGCCTATTTTGTTAATTTCATTAAATCGATTGTATGGTATCCATTCAAATATCATATCATTATAATCATTAATTTTTGATTGCATATTTTGGATGAAATCATCGACTTGTTTATTTCCACTTTCCCAGAGGAAATTATTTTGAACTAGAATATAATTTTTTGTTCTTATATTTTGAGATATTCCATATGTTTTAAGTGCATCATCATGTTTAATTGAATATGCTTTAACCTGTTGAAACATAAAAAAAAAGAAATTATTACTGTAAAAATAATATTAAATAAATTTGTAGATGATTTCATACCTTATTTAGAAATTCGTTAATATTTTGTGTGTTATCTAGGCATTTTAAAATAACTTTTTTATTTGAATTTCTTGTATATTCCGATGTATTCAAAAATAATGGGCCATCCTTCCATATTGCTGAATATATCGTAGAAATTCGCTCCTTTCCTATTTCTTTAATTTTATTAAATTGGTTATATGGTATCCATTCAAATATTATATCATCACGATTATCAATTTTTAATTGCATTTTTTGAATGAAATCATCAATTTGTTCGTTCTCACTCGTCCAGTTTGTGAAATTAGCTTTTAAATAATTTATTTGACATGGTTTACTCCATTTATGCTCTATATCCATGAATATAAATTTTACGCAAACATGTTCTAAATTTTTATTATAAAGAATTAAAATATAATTTTTTGTATCGGGATTTTGAGATATTCCATATATTTTAAGATGATTATCGGTTATTGAAAATTTTTTAGCCTATTAAAACAAATAAAAAATTATTATATTAAAATTAAAAAAAATATATTAAAGTTTTAAAAATTAGAAAGATTTCATACATCATTCAGGAATCCATCAATATTTTGTGAGTTATTTAACGATTTTAAAATGACTTTTATGTATCTTCTTCCTCTTTTGTATTTATTATTCCAACTTAAAAATAATGAACCGTTATTCCATATTGCTGAATATATCGTAGAAAACTCTCCTTTGCCTATTTTTTTTTAATTTCACAAAATTGATTGTATGGTATCCATTCAAATATCGGTTTATCATAATTTAAAAATCTGGCCCAATTTAATTGCATTTCTTGAATGAAATTATCGATTTTTTCATTTTTACTGGTCCAGATTTTAAAATTTTTTTTAATATGATTTATATGGCATGATTGACACGGATTATAAAATTTACATTCTGTACATCGTTCTATAGGTCCTTCATTTATCACATTATTTTGAGGTTTAGATATGACATTCATGTTTAATATATATATATATATTGAGAAAAAAAAATGGAATGGCGATTTTTATAAGATTAAAAAATTTAATATATTAATATTTATTTCCTGAATATTGTTTGCCGGATAGGGTACCATAAAAATACTTTTTTTAGAATTGATCGACGAAATTATTGGCACATGAGCCGCAAATCTTTTTACAAAAAATTTCTTTCTCAAAAAAAGACTTTAATAAATTAATTTTTATCTTCTGAAATTATATTTAGAAGTGTATTTTTGTTTTTTCTGCGATTTATTTAGAGTGACAGAAGATTTTGTGATTTATACACATTTTTAAAAACATGCGCCACATACATCACGCAATCTGTCATACATTTTGGATGTGCATTATGCTTTGGCAGTGTTTGGTCATTTGACTATAAAGGGTTATTTGTCATTGGTCATTTCGGTCATTTGATTTTAATTGGCTGGATATCTTGAATGTGATTCTAATTGAAAAATAAAAAATATAACGCAGGCCAGAATTATCAAATAAAGTCATTTGCATTTTCCGAACGCTAGTTTATGTAATATTGAACAATGGAAAATTCTTAATATGAAAATTTGCATGTGAATGTATCAATTTATTTTGTAATACTTATGATTTACACAAAAAATTTTCTGTGGCAATGGCAAATTTAAATGAAAATTATAACAGAAAATAAATTATAAATACCAAGGAAATTTTCTCAAGTCATTTTTGTCAAATGTAGAAAATTATTTGCATTAAAATAGACAAGATATGTAACTGAAACTACAATTTCTTTTAAATTTTTACACTTCAATTTTATTATCCTTTTATAATAATTTCTGTACGATTTTTTCCATTGAATTCTACTACTTGAGATTTAAGTAGAATAGTTTATTTGTCTATAACTAGTACCGATAAAACATTAGTAGTACACTTAAATGACATGAAAATTTTATTTGTCAAAGTAAATTTTTAAAATAGTATTTATCTAAAAAAAAAAAAATAAATAAAAATTGAACGCGATTTTAAATTATGCATGATCAAAAAGGCCTAATTAAGAAAATTGATTAACCAAATATGTATTAGAAAAATGACTTCTTTTTGAGCCCAAATGCCATGGGATATTCTTGGGAGTCCAAAATTTAACTATAATCTAAACTAAAACAATACACCCATATTTAATTTTTATTCCTTTTTTTTTAAATAAATAAAAATAAGGTATAACCAAATTAATATTTATCGTGTTTAATATTATAAGAAGCAGAAAAATATTGAAGAACTTTATATAAGGACTATACTGACAATTTTATGTTATAAAAATAAGTTAATAAGTTCCAATTCGAAATTGTTATTGGTATTAAAGATTTAAAGTTAAAAAGATTAAATTCTATTTCTTTCTCCGCTTTTAGTTTAATAGTATAATATTTCTAAATTGTAAAATATTATAATTATTTATAATTATCCTTTTTTCTAAAAAAAAAGTATAATTTCTGAATATACAGGGGGCGATCAATGTTATGCAGACATTTTTTAAAATAAAAATTTCATATAAAATAATACAATAAAAATAAAAATTTTTGAATAAATATATTAATTATAATGTCCTTTATTAATTTTGTATAAAAAATTTATATATTAATAATTAATGNTATATCCATTGGCAGCAATAACTGCTTCAATTCTCCAAGGCATGCTGTTAATTAATTTTTTATAATATTCTGGANNAATGTCANCCCACGCATCCTTAACATACTTTTCAAGTTCATTNATATTAGATGGTGGTGGATCATGTCTACGCACCATTGCCTTCATTTCTGCCCACATATTTTCTATAGGGTTCAGGTCAGGACTTTGTGCAGGCCATTGAAGCATCACAATTTTGGCATTTTCACNTGCAGCCATGGCNACTTTTGAGCGATGTGGTGNAGNGTTGTCTTCTTGAAAAATTCCATTACCACTTGGAAAATGCTCATCCAAAGTAGGTATAACATAATCATAAATAATTTTAGCATGAGTCTGACCTGTAACTGAACCCTTTAATGGAACAATTGGTCCAAGTCCATGCCAAGAGAAGCATCCCCAAAACATTCTGTCACCTATCATTTTATCCAACCATCATTGTGGCTGTTCCTCTCATCAAAAATGGCTATATAATAATAACCCCTCATCACATGACAATAGTTCTCCTTCAAAAAAATTTTCTGATGCCACCAAATTAGTTCATCACAAATCTCAAAATCCTCTTATGACCAACATTATCTCTCATAGAACAGGCGTTTCTTATCAAATTAAGATCCACATGTCTCATATTATTAAAGGATTGACTCCAGACTCGATGAAAAATGTGTATGTAAAAGAATATTCAAACCTTAGGACTTTGATTTCGTCTTCATCAATTTACTCGCTGAAAACTTTGGCTAAACAATCTGCCTGACGTAAACATAAATTTGCTTCATTATTGAGCCAAGAAAATATTCCTCCAAATTTTTATCCCATCAGCAACACCATTTTCCGATAGGGGTGAAACATCATCACCTAATGCACCCATATCAAGCTTGTTCACTATATTAAATTTAATAACATACGATACAAAACACGTAACAATTTTTCCTTACCCTCATTCTGGGACAAAAATGTTATCCTCTTCTTATTAAAGAATCAGACATTATAGAAATAGACTTACCTTTAGATACCCCTACAATTCCTCAAGTGGTGAGTCCTTTACCAGATCCGTCCTCCAATAATCCCTCCCAAGCTAATTCTGATTATTTTATTACCAATTACTTGGAAAGTGAATATTACCACAAATACAACATCTTACCTCACCTTACTGAAGGGTCAAAACCCAGGATTTTTCAAGATACCACTGCGATCATCGCTTTCAGAAATAATTACAATAAATGTCTATTTGACGATGCTCCTAACCCAAGAATTTCCAAATCCCCTTTCAACCTCATTGATTTTGTTACTCAATTAAATATTAATTCCAGTACTTATATTCACAATTATTGAGAACTGTTTTTAACTCACGCAAAATAGATTTAATTCGCATTTTAACAGATTTACAAGATGAAATTCATTCTATATACTCAGGACTTCCCATCAATACTTTATCACAAATGACTTCTGCTACTTGTCTCAAGGCTCTTCAAGAAATGATGACAAGAGTCCTTTCACTTAAAAATTGACAAAGAGAATTTCGTAGAAAAATTTCACCTTTAAAAAAATCTTTTGTTCTTAGTAAATTTTTTTCTTTTCC
The DNA here is from genome assembly GCA_003550305.1 of Glomus cerebriforme. Taxonomy (NCBI): domain Eukaryota; kingdom Fungi; phylum Glomeromycota; class Glomeromycetes; order Glomerales; family Glomeraceae; genus Glomus; species Glomus cerebriforme. Next base: position 9,244 of record QKYT01000943.1, on the reverse strand, counting down.
TCTTTTTGCCTCTGGAACTTTTAAAAGATCCTTAGATCTTGATTTTTTCCATTAATTCCAAGCAAACGTTCTTGTACTCGCTAAGACTATTTATAGTTTTTGTTCCTCTTTTATAGACAGTTTCCTTTTATTTTTTTTAAAAAAACAAATAAAATAGGATGGACCATTCCTCACCTAACAGCGTTTACGTGAGGTGATAAAAAATTTTTTTTTATTAAAAGAATAATGCGGTGTAATTATATTTTCCCTTTCCCTAACCACATGAATTCAGTAGCTAATGCTTCCTCAGTTCCTTTGGCAGCCAGCAGTCAGGCAACAGTTCGCTTAGCATCCAACAACTAGACATAGTATTAGAGTAGTAGTGATCCAGTAGTATAGTTTTTTTATTTTTAATTAATTATACGATCTCTTTTTCCTTATACTTTGCTGTACTACATTAAAAATAAAAATAAAATTAAATAATCTAAAGGTAATGATTACACAACAAATATTTTTAATTATATAGACAAAAACAATTAGTTAGAACAAAATTTCAATATATTTGGAGCTTCAAAAATTTTATTCAGAAAAAATTTCTTGAGAACCATAAATAATTTTTAGTTTACTTTAATTTCTGAAACATATTCATTCAAAATGAGGAACAATTACTAAAATGAGATATCACACAAAATTCAACACTTTTCTCAAATTCTTCAAGATATTCAAATAAAGGTTTTAATGCTTTAAAAAACTTTAAATAACATCATTTATATTAAATTTAATAAGTTCAATTCTTTAACAAATATGATTATAATTTTTCAAAATCTTTCATTTTTAAAAAATAATATTTGAAGTACTTGTAAGTTTGTAAATTTAGTAATGTAAGTATTTTAACCTTATACAAGCATCTATATAAGAGAATCACCCATCTACTCATTTATCATAAGTATTAAATATGTCTGTATGAAAAATAAAAATAGAAAAACACTCAGTTATAAATAAATAGCTTATGTTAGATAAAGTATAAATTAACATGTATGAGTTCAAAACATTCACTTACATATTAAGTATGTGATCACTTTAGGTATCAGAATATATATCATCATTTACCATAATACATGAATTGAAGCACTCACTGAGCTCTATTCATTCATTACTAGGTAAATATTTTAACCTTATACAAGCATCTATACATCTAATAACAAGGGAATCACCCATCTCCTCATTTATCATAAGTATTAAATATGTCTGTATGGAAAATAAAAATAGAAAAACACTCAGTCATAAATAAATAGCTTATGTTAGATATA